>VZTJ01001561.1:1083805-1183194 GCA_013397795.1 Orthonyx spaldingii | reverse complement strand
CTCCAGCCCTCCTCTAGCCCTCCTTCACCCCTCCTTCCCGCCCGCGTTGGTCCCCGCCCGGCTGCGGCTCCACGCCCGCGGTCGCTCTCCTCTTCATCTTCTTCGTCCGCCTCATCTTCTTCGTCCTTCTCCTCCTCCTCCTCTCACCTCCGTCGTCCGCTCGCCGCGGAGGGGTGCGGGAAGGTTGGGAATGCGGGAGTGCAAACCGCTGACCTTCCCAAAAACTCCGTCCGTGACCTCTGGAGCCCTGCACGGCGTAGTCACGGGCCATCACAGAGTGGTGACGGAATTATTGTTATGGGATCGCAGAACGGTTTGAGGTGGAAGGGATATTAAAGACCACCTCGTTCCAACCGCCTCCCCGTGGCAGGGCAGGGTCGCCTTCCACTATCCCAGGTTGCTCCAAGCCCCTTCCAGCCTGGCCTGGAACACTGCCTGGGATGAGGCATCCACAGCTTCACTAGGCAACCTGTGCCAGAATCTCACCACCCTCAGAGAAGAATTGCTTCCTAATTCCTAATGTAAACCTGCCCTCTGTCAGTTTAAAGCCAAACGCTGCATGTACAGACCAGCACATCCAAACCAGGAGCAAAAATGATGCATCTGGGGCAAAAAAAATCCAGGCATGAAGAGGTGAAGGTGTAAGGAGAGGGAAAAGTGGAGAGCAGAGAACATGGAAGTCCTTGCACCGGGGTGCTGACCATGGCATGGGCAGTGGGATCAAAGCATTGGAGAGCTGTTGCTTCAAAGCCTGTGTGAGCAAACCAGTCAAGAAAAAAAACCATAATGAAGTGAAGTTTGCAGCAGCATGCAGACTAATTGCAGCAAAGGATCTGCAATTAGGTTTTCAATGGGCATGTGGTGGAAGGAGGCGGAGGGTGGAATGCAGATGCTGAAGGAAAAAAAATGAAAGAAAAATGTTTGTTTCAAAATAGAGCAGAAATTGAGTTGCAGACATGGACTAAGGGAGGAAATGGAAGAGGAGGAAACAGGCGTTGAGGGAGTCCTCCACAACATGGGGTTTGTTTGGGAAGACGTGAGCCCACCGTACAGCAGCTCTCATGGACATTGTGAGCATAATGAAATGCTCCTTCCCACTATCCCTCTGCTCCTCAAAAGATTATCAGTGTTTGTGGTACTGAAAGGTCTCAGATGGAATTTGTCTCCTCACTGCCATGCAGTTTGCAGCACACAGCACACAGTGCTGTGCCATACACCTGCTTTACCTGCTGGGTCCTTGTCCTGAGAGCTGACAAAAATCCTTACTTCACAGTCTTCTTAAACCACTGTAAAGTGCTTTCCAAAAAGGACACCCACTTCCTCTTTCAGCTTAAAACCAGCCCTCCCAAATCCTGGCCCAGATGTAGGTGCGGGCACATGCTCAGGGGATGGTTGAAGCTAAAGCCAACTCTGTTTCTTTCTGCTGCTTCAGCCCACAACCGTCAGTGCAGGGCCTCTAGGGTCATCCTTAGCTTGAATTGGGAGTGGCTTTTTGAAGGATCTCTCCAGACCATCCCAGCTCACCTGAGGCTGCTAGGCAAAACTGGAAATAAAAAGAAACCACAGACTGGACCTCTGTCTCTCTACTCATTTTATGGCCCATAAAAGGCCCAGAAGTAGGTTCAACCCCTGCCCCACAACATTTAGGCCACCCCTGCTGACTTAAAAATCCTCTCCATGGCGTTCCCTCCTGGATGTTGGCTCACAGCATCCCTGTGCATGTTTATGCTGAAACCTATATTGCAACACAGTTACTTTTCCAAGGGCACCAGAAATTTTACAGATACATAAGCAAAGGCTTCCACATTTTCCTCCACCCTTTGTAGCCAGGTTTTGCATATAGCTCTGTGCCTGGTATGTGTTTGCACACAAAGCTTCATGCAATATTTATGCAAAGCTATTTCAACTCTTTCTGAGCTGTTGTGCACTGCACAATGATGACATCGCTTCCAAAATAAAATACAGCTGAATAAAATCTGTCTTAATGCTCTTTTTTTAAAATCTTGCCACTTATCATTTGGTAGATTTCAGTCCAGTTCCTCCCTCCCAAGTCACCTCTTCCACTCTGAGGAGTATAAGATGTTGTCTCCAGGACTCCCTGCTGACACTTCTGTGTTCATCCTTCACAGTGCATCAGTTCCAGGAAGGAAAAGAAACACAAGAAGTGCCAGAACAGGCAGCTCCCTACATCACATGGAGAGGAGAACCCAGCTTCAAGTGAACCAGACTCACTGTATGGTTATGGGGTCAGCAGAGAGGAAGGGAAAGAGGATCTGATGAAGAGGAACTCAGGTTTCTCCCCACAGATGAAGGAGTGATGTGAGAAGCAGTGGGATTGGGAAGGATGGACAGCATGGGAGCAGGAGATGTGCAGTTGAGCAGTCAGCAAGAAATGACAATTTGTGTGAATAACAGAAGGAAAACAAGGTGTGACCTAAGACAAAACAAGGGATGGGAGGGCCACAGAGACTCTTTGAGAGCTAGGATGCAGCTCAGCAGAGTGTAGGTCGTGGAGACAAGGGGAGAGATGGCCTGGAAAGGCAGGGTGTGAAGGCAGGAGAAAGAGCAAAGAGAATGAGCATAAAATACAGGCCTTTTCATTTACTCAGGGAGCCACTCAGAAAACAGCAAAGTAAAAAAGCCCATAAGCAGTGAGAGAGGACAATAAGGTGAGAAGATAGAGAAAGAGGTAGGTATCATCCTTTAGTAAACAGGGATTTTAAGCACACAAAGAACAAGAGACTGAGACTGGTTTCTCCCCTCTCAGTTGCACCACAGTCAATCTTCCCAATGAAAAACCAACCTGAGAGAAGAGACAGGCCCCAGTCCCCATGTTAGCTCTGCCTGGACCTTTGGAGGCCTCTGTCTCAGCAAACCAAACATCTCAAAACCCTTAGAAAGGGCTAAGTGATAGGACTCTCATATGAAAAAAAAATTTGAGTCCAAAATTGGCTTCCATTCCTCTCCTGGCTTATGGCAACAGCTGAAGGCCTTGCTCTTACACTCCTTTGGAAAGCTGCTATTCCTTCACTGGGGTATTCAGATGAAATTCTCCACAAATAACCCCAGATTGCCCACTGGATGTGGCAACAGCAAGGAGTGAGGAAGTGAGACGTCTGCAGGTAAGGAGAAGAGCTGATGATTGAGGAGCTCTGTTGCTAGGATGTTACGAGGGATGTAATCCTGTCTGCTACAGAGGCGGTTATGAAATGCCTCGTCTCTTATGATTATCCTGGATCATCTCTTATGGTTTTATTATTAAGTGGTAGAAATGCTGTGTTCCTCCACAGTTCATAGACAGGGAGTGAAGAGATGGTCTCTGCCCCACGGAGCTCACAGGACAAGGAAGAGCTGCCTCTGGTAGCACAAAAGGAGCCCTGGGAAAGCAGTGGTTGGCACAGTGAATTCCAAACACACAGGCCAGGGGTGAGAGTTTCTGACCCCCGTCTCGCCGGTCATTTCCTTCCCACTGGGAGCAAACCCCTGCATCCCAACCCACACGTTTGTCTTCCACCCTGCTGATCATCAAATTCAGTTTGGGTTGAATGAGGCCAATTAACACTTGTTGCTTCTCCTAGGTTCATTTCTGACCTGTCACACTAAAATGAGTGTAGGGAATTGGAAAAATTGAGGAACATGACAATTCCCTGTTGGTGAAATGAAAACAAATGCTTTTCTTGCTCATTGAAACACAGCAGGATGACACAAACCCTTGAGGAATATGCCCAAGACCCACAGCTGTCTGATCCTTTATTTTAATCTATTCTAATGTTAATTGTCCAAGTATTTCTTAATTGCACTGGATAATATAATAGGGCATAAATCTTATCAGCAAATCAGCCTGGCATCAGCCTGTGTTATCGTATTACCATGGTTACATTATTATTACAAGTGAACCTTGTGCTCATTACTAACCACAAACAATTCTAGCAAACAAGCTAAACTGGAGCAAAATATCCTGGCGGTGTTTCCATTTTTTGTCAAACAAAACTAATTTCTCTGGGTGCTAGGTAACGGCAGCATACCTACGATGCATTTTCAGCCCTCTGCATTTATTTACTTGCATTTGTACAGCACTGAAACATTTCCCTGCTGTCAACAAGGCTCAGAGGCCAAATTCTTGAAAAGTGGAATAGAATCTTTAACACCAACTCACAATATTCAGGTGACAAGCACTGCCCCAGCCTGTCAAAACATTGCCACGTTTGTGCTGTTGTGGCAAGAACTGCTGCATTAGGAACCCTGTCAGCTTGATTAGGTCCCTCAAGGGCCCAGTTTCCCCTTGATCTGCTCTGACTGTGGTCTCCCATCAAAAAACACCTCCCATCACTGTGAGGGGTCACTGTGAGGGTCCAGCTCTCCCCTGATGTAGGAGAGGGGAACATGGGATGGATCCAGCGAGGGCAGAGATGCCCTTCCCTGCTCTGAACTGTTCATTTGGGTATTTCCTGCTGTTCCTCTGCTGCAGAGCACTCTTCCACCAGCTGTGCTGGGACTGTGGCTGCAAAACAGATCTCTATTCTGGTCTGAGTTTAAAAAAACCCCACAAAATAACAAGTGCTTTCCTTTTTTTGCTAACCCAGATATTTCAGTGATCCGCTTTTAAGGGTGAGCACTTGCACTGGCACGACTGAGAAGGCAGAGCTGTGCAGGAATGGAGAGACAAGAGCAGGAAACCCTCCAGCAAAAACCTCCACCCAGACGGAATGTGGAAGGAAGGATGGACTGTTTGCAAAATAAGAAGTCACCCAGGAGGCCACGGAAGAGGATGCAGACGTTAGCTGCTTGTGGGGAAGCAACGTTAGAGCTTCTGCAGACATTCCTGTCAGGCTACAAGCCATGCAGTGACATTCATTTCCTTTTTGCTGCAGCAGCCCATCTGTTGTGTCAGGAAAAGGGCTGATGTTGGATCACCCACTGCTGTGGTGCTCCCCAAGACCATGGAAGAACCTCTGGAGGAGTGGTGAGCCCTGGGCCCAGCGAGGGGTCACTGCTGCCCAGCAATGCCCAGGGCCTGTCAGGTGTCACACTGGCAAAGGTGATGCAAAACTTGCTTCTAGTGCCTGGATCAGGGAAGATCTGTGAGAAAATTAGATGGAAAGGTGGAAAAGGCTCAAGGGTGACCTCCTCACTCTCTACAACCACCTGAAAGGAGGCTGTAGCCAGGTGGGGGTTGGCCTCTTCTCCCAGGGAACAAGTGGCAGGAGCATAGGAAATGGCCTCAGGCTGCACCAGGGTAGGTTTAGATTGGATATTGGGGAAGATTTCTTCACTGAACAGGTGATCAGGTGTTGGAACAGCGTGCCCAGGGCAGCAGTGGAGTCACCATCCCTGGAAATGTTCAGAAGGCAAGTGGATGTGGCACTTGGGGACGTGGATTAGTGGTGAACATGGTGGTGCTGCGTTAAGGGTTGGACTCACAGTTCTTAAAGGTCTTTTCCAACCTTAAACGTTCTATGATTCCATGAAAACCAAGCAAGAGCAGCTCCATCTTAACTTGTTTTCTATGGATAAGAGAAGGTCTGATAAGGACAGCAGGGGGAGGGAGAAAATGGATTTAAACAAACCCGTGTCACTTGTGATGTTCACAGCTGACAAGAACCAGAGCTTGAAGCTACCTCCCTCATTGTTCATCATAAAGAAACTTCACCAGCATTGCAGCAAATCACCTAACTGATCACACCCTGATGCTAACTGATGGGACTGCATTCCCTCCTCAGGCTCATGGACACTTCAAATAAGTCAGAGCTGGACTATTCCAAGTGACACTTTTTTTCTCACTTTTTTTTTTCTTTCTCCCTCATCACCAAGCAGACAATGTTGGCTGAGTTCTGCTCCGGGTACTTGCAATTCATCCTTACAAGATCATGTCTGATATTCCTGTATTTTGATTCATTTTCTGGGCTTAGCCTGGGTTTCATATGTGTGTTTTAAATGCCTGACTTTTGGAGACACGGACTTCTGCTTAGTTTAATGCCTCCTTACACCCATGCTGCCAGTGTTCATTGAGCACATCAGGCTGGGGACAGCCCTCACCAGCATGGACTTTGTGGAAGAATATTTATTAACCTGTGAGCAATCAGCCACTGGGACTTAAATCACAGCTTGAGAGTTGGACAGCCTGGGAAAAATTTCCAACAGAATGAATTTTTCCAGCAAAAAAAAGGACATAACTTGCAACAGTTTGCATTCAAACTGCCTGTGACGAAGGCAGAGGTGGCTGCAGTTGTGCTCTTTGGATGGCCTTGGGACCCCCCAGCTGAGGCTGGCACATGAGGGGAGCCTGGAGCTGGGCAAAAATACTCAGAGGAAATAACAGGAGTAAGTCTCTTCAGTGAAGAACAACAGCAGGTCAAGGAACCACTAAAAACACCCAAAACCATAAATCATTTTGCCTGAAAAAATCCCTTTTCTACTGCTCTCCAGAGAACAAACACAGACCTCTTGCTGTTCTAAAGGCACGTGCCTGGGGAAGGGAGGTGTCACTGGCCCCAGGCTTGGCATCAGTGAGTCCCATAAAGCTGGGAAGGTCGGGTGTGCAGTCACAGAGCCCAGGAAACCTAAACAGCAGGGTCTGAAAGGGCTCTGGAGGGACTTGCTGCCAGTCTCTGAGCCTTAGCTTAAAATCTGAGCTGAAGAGCTGCAGTTTTTAGCAGAACGACCCACAAGTCGGCTCCATTCTCCTTTGAGAAACCTGTGCAGCTCTCTTCCCACCTTGCAGGATGGGAGCAGCTCTGGTCCCTGCCATGGGAACATTTATTCTCCCAGTTTTTTCCCGTGTGTCACTCCATTGTCATGTTTGCCTGACTCCTTAAAAGTGTTTTCCAACCTAAATGATTCTGTGGTTCTGTGAAAGGCTGGGTTTGAAGTCAGGTGCATACAGAGGTACCTGAATCTCTGCTGTTTTCATTGCTTTGCTTTTTTTTTTTTTTTTTTTTTTTTTTTTTTTTTTTTTTTTTTTTTTTTTTTTTTTTTTTTTTGGGGGGGGTATTGAGCCTCTTATCAATCTTGGCAGAAGAGGGAATAACACTTTTTAATCTTCTCTAATGAAAGCTTTGTCCTGGAAGAACACATTTTCTATCAACCCAAGCATCTGCAAACCTGCAAGAGGAAAGAAAGAATGGCATTTCAATTTCCAGAAATTATTGGCCCAAAACTTTGATGTGATTCTCACAGCTGCACTGTTCATTCAGGACATGCTGCATCTTTGCATTGCCATTTGCTGTATTGGCATCAGATGTGCAGACAGGGCCCTTTCTTCTTAGAAAAAAAACAGCCTGAAACAGCAGGGCAGCACTGGGGATGTTCCTTCATTTCAAAATTGCCAATCAAAGCTTCTCTCATTTCAGTTGTTGTGGGACAGCACTGCCAGCCCTGTCCTGGACTGATCCAGGAGCCTCCAGACCTGGCAGAGGACATGGGGGCAGGAGGGTCTGGTTTGTCCAGAGAAGGCCACTCCACTCCTGCAATTCCAGCTCCTTCCAGAGGCACTTTCTGGTAACCTTTTGGGTGCCCCTGCAATAGGCTGGTATTGTTGCCCAGAACTGTTCCCACTTTTCAGATGATTACCTCCCAGTGGGTCTCAGATTCCAACTGTTAGTCTCATGCATAATGTATTTCATTTCAATCCTTTCATCTGTGCATAAGTTTTCCATCTATTTCCATCCTGGTCTCAGATGCTCTTTTACCTGTAAAGCAGGAAAAGTTCTCTTTTTTCCACTTTTTTTCCTGGAGTCTCATTCCTCTCAAACACTCCTTGCCAACTCCAGCTTTTTTTTTGCCACCAAAAGGCTGTTTCAGGGGATGAGGTTCACATCCTCTTGCTGCAGATTTTTGGGCACACCTTCTTTCCAGCAGCATCTCTGCTGGCTGCAAAGCCCACTGCCTGCAGCTACTGCCTGTTCCCTGCTGTTGGTGAGGGATCAGCTGCATTCCTGGGATCACTCCCTCACCCACAGGGAGCCAGCTTAGCTCATGCTCACCCACTCCTTGTAGCCACACTGACTTCAGGGGCTCTCACAACAAGAAAAAGCTGGTTACAAGCACAAAAGAAGCCATCAGAAGGCCTGCAGTGTGTCTCTTCTGTTGGGCCAGCAAAGCAGCACCACACCTCATAAAATCACAGAATCACAGAATGGTTTGGGCAGGAAGGGACCTTAAAAATCATCTTGTTTCAAACCCTCAGCTGTGGGCAGGGACACCTTCCACTACACCAGGTGACACTACAGAGTTGTCTTAATTTGTTGGATTTTTTTGATTTTTTTTAAATTTAAATATTTTGGTTTCTAAAATAAATTTAAGCCTTTATCTTCAGGCAGATGCTTTAAAAACAGACACAGCTCATGCAGCAAGCAGATGTTTGATGAAGGAATCCTATGTGAGTTTCTAGGTCTGAGCTACAGAGAAGGTTAAACTGAATCCTAGCAGTCCCTGATTGATTGAAGAGGGTCCTGGAGCCAAGCAAGCCCCTCCAGCAGCAATCCTGGTGTTACCACGCTGCCTTGGGATCATTGATGGAAACTGCAGGACATCCAGACTTCTCCAGGAGCTGTGCCAGAGCCTGTGTTAAATATCCATAACCTCCTGTGCTCTCTCCTTAGTCACCTGAAGAGCAGGGACGAGCCATGGAGATGGTGTGGAATAGCAAAGAGAGCAGATTCAGAGGGACCAGCCTTCAAAGCAGGAATGCAGAGCTCAGCAGTCAAACATCCAGCAGTATCTGGATGCCACTTCTTTTCCAAATCCTTTCAGATGCAGCCTAAGGGTTTAGAATTGACTTTAAAGCCGGGGGGGCCCTGATTCAACAAAAACAGTTAAGCACTTAATAACATTAAGCACGTGCTCAAGTCTCTTCCTATTCAACAAAGCACTTAAGCACATACTTCACCCCTCTTAGATGGCCCAGAACAAAAACACTGAGTTCTCAGAATTTCTTCAATCTTTAATTTTGGAGGAGGGACAGGAATTCGAACCTTGATCCACGTTTTGCAAAGGGTCCCTATTTGCAAGTGAGGCAGACTCCAGCCCCAGAACTACACACCCAGGTGCTGGCACATTCACATTTTGGATTGGGATCAGAACTTTTCAGCTTGTGCCTCGCTCTGATCTACGCTTGTGTTCATGGAAGAGACTGAACTGCAGGCAGGGAGCTGTTAAACCCTGTTTCTTTGCAAGGTTGGAGTTGATGATGCTTTCCCCAGCTCCACCTCACTGCTGTGCAAAGCTGAGGCACCACCTCAGTGTTCAGTGGGCAGATGTTCAGCCCAGGAGTGTGCAGGATTTGCAAAGCTCCTCCAGTTTGGCTGCTCCTCCTAAAGCCTCAAGCCTCAGCAGCACAATTCCCAGAACCGAGTGAAATCCTCAGGTTTGGTTATTATCCAGATGCCATTTAGCATCCACTTAGTGGCTGCAGGGGGAAAGTGCAAAGGGAGGGAGCCCAGCGTGCTCTGAGCCCACCGGGGGATGCAGCAGAGGAAAGGGATGACAGCCAAGAGGGAAATCCTCCATCTTCCTCCAAGCTGTTGTCTCAAGCTTTCAGCAGGCTGAAGCAAACATCACCACGTTGCCTCGTGTACATTTCCAAATGTCACTGCTTCCTCCGACACTTTCTGTTCTTTTTTCCCCATTGTTTGGTTTTTTTTCTTTTATTAGTTTTAATTTGCTTCTAACAAAAGCTGAGATCTTCCAGAGCAGAGCAGCAGGCATCAGGAAAAGTAGCAAACAAATAAATCAAACCCAAAACATCTGGGCCACATGACCAAATCCAAGCCTGATTCCCATCTCGCACCAGTGCCAGCCGCATCTCAGTGTGTGGAGCAGAACTCTTCTCCTCCCTTGCTTTGACAAGGGAGCTTCAGGGCTGCTGGCAGGACAGAGCAGAGCTGTGAAATAAAAGGCCAGGCTTGTTCCAGGGAGGCTGAAAACAAATAGACTGCCGGTTGTCTGGGCAAGCAGGGGAAGTGGCAGTCAGATGTCTGAGGCAGCAGGAGGGGTTGGGAGCCCCTCCACAGGCATTACCAATGGCCTGGAGGGGGAAGAAAATGAACCTGGTTGAAAACAAAAGGCAGAATTCAAATAGCTGCATCTTGGGCCTGCCAATAAGAGCATCACTGAAGGATTTGCTTATGAAGTGGCTGCCAGAAGACAGGAGGAGGAAGGAGCATCCAAGGGCTATAGGGCCCATGAGGAGCTGTGACTTGGAGCAAAAAGAGGCCCAGGGAACCAACAGGCCTTTCCTTGCTGGTCATGATACTAAAATTGGCTAGGAACAAAACTTCCTAACACAAATTGAAGTATTAGAATGCAGCCATTCTTTCTTCTCAGCATGCTGGACATGCAGGGGATATTTCCTCGAATCAGGTGTGTAATGAAACTGTACAAAAGGGTATTTATTCCATCATGATCACACATATTCATCACAGCACGCTTCCTAGCTAATCCATAAACAGCACTTTCCTAGAACTACTTTGCATGCATCCACCTCCTACTGGAAGTCTTTTTGTGATCCTAGAGGGTCATCTAAAGGGGTCTCTGGTGGTGGCACTCACTGAGTGTCCCCAATGTGACAGATGGCCCTGCCTTGAACCTCTCTTAGGGCATGTGCTGTTGCTTTCTGTTACATGACTTTGCCACAAAAGCCACAATATTCCTCATATATCCATGCTCTGGTCCTTCCCAGGCAGCAAGACCCAAAGGGAGTCTGGCACAGAGACTGACAAGGAGACCAGTGATGAGGAGAGGCAGCAGTGACGACTGCCTTGGGCAACACCTGCCTCAGACTTGTGCTGTGAACGTGATTTCCACCGTACCTGCTCTGAACCAAAGCACGTGGGCTGGAGACACCAAGAATCCTTCGTTCCAGAGAGAGATGAAGAGTGAATGACCAAGCAGGAAGCAGGGATGGGGAGACCTGCCTGAGCTAAGGCACAGAGATGAGAGCAGAGCTGGCATCTGCACACGAATCTGACCCGTCACCATCTGGCACTACTGACACAAAATCAGGCTCCTTCACACCCCTGGGTGACACAGTGGAACAAGGATTACTCCTGGGAAGGAGCAGACTTGGAAAACGGTAATAAATAATTAAAACACGTCAGGCAGCAGCTCCTGGCAGCCCAGCAGTGCTGTGAGAGCTGCCAGGCCGGGCTGGGCTCTGTGGGGCTGTCGGGCTCTGCCTCTCTGCGTTTGAGGGGGCGATGCTGAGGTGCTCTGCTCCCACAGGTGTTTTCCCAGCTTTGCAAATGGGCGACATCCTGGAGCAAGAAGCTCTCAGAATTACCCCACTGCCCTGCAAGGGACACCATGCACTGCTGTGAAGAGGCAAGAGCTTCACCTCGAAGACACCAGCCACAGAGGGCCACAGTGCTGGGAAGGACTGGGTGGCAAGTGTTGGTACAACAACAAGGGTTTGGCTCCTGGGTGTCACTCAGTGCCCTACAGGCCATTCCATGTCCTCTCTCAGCCTCTCAGAAGCTGGAGCAAGATAAAAGGAACAGGCTCTCCAGGAAAGTGGTCACAGCACCAAGCCTGCCAGAGTTCAAGGAGTGTTTGGGCAACACTCTCAGGCACAGGGTGGGATTCTTGGGGTTGTCCTGTGCAGGGCCCAGACTTGATGATCCTCATGGGTCCCTTTCAAATTAGGGTATTCTATGAAAAGGTGGGGAGAGGTTGGACCCAGCCCAAGAGCCACGTCCAGACTGCAGGGTGCTGCTGGATTGTGCTGCTCCACTCAGCCCCTCCCCAGCTCTCCCCAGCTCCCAGGTCATGTGCAAGTGAGGGCACCAACCCCGTGTGGGTGTAACCCTGGGTTTACCACAGCAGGGGGTTCTGCCAGCACTTCCAGCTTCATGCACAAAGCCCTGGTGATCCACACTGGATTAACCAAGAAGCAGGGGAAAGCTCCAAAGGCTGTCACCCTCTCTTGCCTTTCCCAGCAGCTTATCCAGGCAACCTTTTAACTAAAGTGACCAAACCCATCTTTTCTTCTTTTTCCCTAGTGCATGCCCTGACTTATTTTCTATCCCACAAGTGCATTGGGAACCTGCAGCTCTCAGAGAGCACTGCAGCAGCCACTCTGGGAGATTTATTGGGGCAGCCAGCTCTTGGTTTCCCTGGTCACCCTCCGAGGATTTACAGCCCCTGTGCACTGAGAATGAACAAAGACCTGCTGTTCCTCATCACAGACCTTATGATTCTGTTCGTGGGGAGGAGGCTCCAAACCTAGATAACCTTTGGGAGGAGAAATAGCCATTCCTGGATGTAACAGGAGAGACAGGCAGGAAGAAAACCATCCTCAGTGCTCTGGGAAATCTCAGAAAGCGAAGCTGGGAGTTTGCAATATTTGTAAGGGTGAAGAGGAAAGGTTAGTCATGGGGCAGCAGAAGCAGGAGGGGAGGTTGGTAGCAGAGTTTATTCATGTAAATTTGGCTTCTGGGCTGATTTTCTCGTGGATGTGACACAATTAAAAGTGGCTTCTGCACGGGATCCAAGTTCCAGCTTCTTCATCTACCTACAGAGCACAGTGTGCCTTGAGCCCTGCAGCAGCAGCTCCTGTTTTGAGTGGGCTGCACTCTGTGACACAGAGCTATGAGGCACCCACAGGCAGTTTCTGGAGTACAAGAGCTGATAAACTTTCAAAGGATTCTCTGGAGCCCGTGCACTTTGCCCTTCCATCTGTGCCGGGGCTCTGATCTCCCCGTAACCCAGAGCACTACCAGCAGCACTTCTAACAGGCAGAGCACTACCAGCAGCACTTCTAACAGGCTCGGCCTCGGAACTGTGATCTCTGTGGTTTTCCTCTCAGCTTGCCCTAAACGACTGGCATGAGACTTGCACTCAGCCACTGCTTCATCCTGCTAATGGATCTGACCATGAATCCCACACAGCTGGTTACTGTACCCTTTGTGCTGGAGTCATCAGTGATGGAGAAAGGAGGGTAAACAGTCATTACTATGCAGATTTCAAAGAGAGCTGCATCTGTGCCTCGATTTCTGCTTTGTTTGGTGACATCTTCACGGGACAAAGTGGAATTTTTTTGCCTTAACTCTTACATTAGCAGGGGAAGTATGAATTTGTTGTGATAGTAGTTACCATATGCACAAAAAAAAACACAACAAAAAAAGGACCCAAACCTCCCAAACAAACAGTAACACAATTCCCTAGGACTGAAGATTCTGCATCTCAGCAAGTGGCTTCCTGGAGGAAAATATCCACAAAGGATTAAACTCCCATCCTAATTAGAAGGGAATCTCTGAGACAACCTTTTCCACAAAGGAAACAAAAAGGCAGCGCTGACACGTCTAATGCATATATTAACACTAAAGACATGGAAATTAATTGGATTTATTACTCGTCACAGCTGCAAAGATGGCTCATTTCTAAGTTTATTTTACAGAAAGTGGCGGGAGGAGTGGGATTTAATAGTCAGCTCAGTTAAGCTAATGAGCCAAAACTAATGGTCTCTTCTTGTTTAGAGAGGCCCCAGCTCAGTGGAGCACCTGAGCATGTGTGTGGCTCCCACCGTGGTGTCCAAGGGCTGCTTGGCATCTGCTGAGTGTTCGCTGATGAGCAGGACACGCACAGATGCTTAAGGTCTGGGAGGGAGAGGAAGCATCTTTTCCCAGTGGCAGCCAAAATCAAAGGCACGATCAGTGGGGACCAGCCCATGGCCCCATTTCTGTCCAGAAGAAATGCTCGAGAGAGAAAAAGACAACCAGGAACTCAGTGTCAGTTTCCAGCTCCCCCCACCCAGGTTAGTTTCCTGCTAATTTACCAAGCCCAACCATCTTTCCAAGAGGTCGGATCCATTCCAAAAGAAAGCCACAGCTCCCTCGTGATGGCTCCAGCAGGTAGGACACTGAGACAGGAAGGCAGGAGCCCAGATGCAGCTCAGTACCAGCACCAGTGCCCCCAAATCTCAGCCTCTCTCATGTTTTCTAGGCTGCATCACTTGAAAGGATGTTTAAAAGGTTCCTAAAGGAGCTTTCAGAGAGCCCTCCTCCCCTGTAGATGAAGAAAAACAGAAGGTTTTTGATGGGAAAACTGGGCATGGAAGTGGCAAGATGAGTGTTGTTTACAGAGCATTTACCTCAACCCTCCATGAGAGGATTTGGAGGATTTTGGTAGCTTCCTTCCCAAATTAGAAACCAATTTTCTGAGGCAAAGGCTGGCTGCCTTGGGCAGGAAGGTGTTAAACTAACAACAAAAGGGAAAGGTGCAAAGAGGGAACAAATGGAAACTCATTTAGCACATAATGAAGGTGCTGAGAACAAAATTAATCAAAGCAAAGAAGGAAGTGGAGAGAAATGCTTTCATCACCTATTCACCAAAGGTAGGTCCTGGCTAATAAACAGGAATCTCTGATGTACAGGCAAAAATTTGGCCTAGCTGGAAAGATGGAAACCTGATGGGAGTGTTAAAATTGTGGCTTTTAAGGAGGCTGAAGTGGGGATAAGACAGGGACCTGTTAGAAATGGGATCATGAGCATCCAGCTCATTGGACTCAGTAGTAAATGAGTCTGAAAATTGATGGCTCAATCATCTAAAATAGAAAGTACAAAACAGACCAAGCAGTGTCTGCAGTGGAGCACAAAATCAAACCTGTGAACCATCTGAACATCCCCCTGAGCAGCCGCCAAAGGCAAGGAGGGGAAAAGGGCCAGATTGTCACGGGAAACTTCAAATGGAGCAAATCCGCAGGAAAGCTGCCTCCAGCACGGAGACAGGCGCCGTGTTTGTGAGAGATGATGGTGATTATTTGCTATCTCAAAAGAACTCACACATCCAACAGGGGAGAACTGCGGATCAGACCTTTCTTCTTGGCAGATACAGAGAATTTGATCACAGCACTGAAAACACACAGTAGCTTAGGTGGGAAGTGATTGCCACTCAAAAACATTTGTTATGTGCAGATGGAATAAAATCAAACTCAGTCAGACATTGCCTTGCTGCTCTCTCAGGCTGCTGTTACCAGCCTGAAAACAATCATGAGCTAAATCAGTTCAGAGAAAGAATTTAAACAGATTTTTAAAAAACCCAAACAAAAAAACCCCAAGAATGATAATGGAGGAATACTGAAGAACATTTCTCTCTACTGACCAAAAGCCACAATCTGACAACTGAGGGATTATTCCAGTGGTTAAAACAACACCCCTTCTTCATAAAGAGGAGAATAGAAATATCCTTTATGAAACAAATGGGGAACAGAGAAGCTGAAGGCAGTGAGTACAAATCTGAAGGTAAGATCTATACATCATCCATATGGGAAAAAAAGAGTAGGAGACGGCCAAGAGGATGAGGGCAATTGCAGCATTTTTTTTTTTTTTTAAAGTACAGAGAAACTTCTTGTTTTCCATGCAGAGGGGAATAGCAGAAAAGGCAGCAGTGAAAAAGCACCAATTTTGGTGTGTGTCCTTTGAAAATAGCCAGAGGGTAAAGTGACATCACACAGGGCTGATGACAGACATTTCCCCCAAGTGGGAGGCAAGATGATCATTAGACAGAGGTTAGATATTTTTAAATAAATAAATAAATAGATATATAAATAGATATAATATCTATAATTAATAAAATATATATATAATATATATAAATATATATATATAAAAATAGATATTTTAAATAAATAAATATCTAAATAAATATCTAAATATCCAAATAAATTAATATCTATCTTGTACAACCTGCAGCAAGGCAGAACTGCCTGTGCTGGGCTTTTGCCTTCCAACTTCCCATTGATGCTTTGCTAACAGAAGCAGCTCTGGGAATTTCCATGCAGAGGAGAGGCCAGAAAGTGTGTGAGGTGACTCTGGGTAACAACAACATGGGTGCAACACCTAAAACACTGGGAGTAGCCTTACAGTAAATCTCTCCCCCATCTCCACTGGTAGTTATGAGCCAGTTGTGCCATTGACAAACAGATCTTTCCTGTCCTCCTGAAGAGCAGCGGGATTGGCCTCCCGGATCCCGGAGATGAAATCTCAGGAGGAGCCTGTGCTGTTGTTGCTGGACACTGCCCTTGGAGCAGCAAGGAGCAGGGTACTGGGTGGAACAGGATCTTGCTGACACTCCCCTACAGCTCCTGGGCTTGGGACTCACTGTGGGATCAAGAGTTTGCCTTTCCAGCTGGACACTCCCAAACCCACCTCATCTGGGTTTGGTAACAGATTGTTTACTGCCAATCCGGTTTAGAAACTCCATACAGATAATGCTCAGCCTCTTCCCTGCTCATTAGCAGAGCTGCAGCCCTTCAGGGAGCTCCCAAAACATCCTCAGAGTTACCAGAAAGGCAGAGTTAGTCACTGAAACCTTTTACTGATGGAGAAAGCTCCAAAGGATGCGTGAGTCCAGGGCAGCTAAGTGAGCACATGGCCAGGCTCACTTCCAGGACAAGGCACCACTCTGCTCCCTCACTCCCTGATTGGAGCCACCTTCCCAAGAGGGAATGGCAGATCCTCTTTTCAAAATGGGGGGCTGATGTTTCATGTCACTGCTGTGGACGGTGGCCATCCTGCTACTGACCCACAAAGCTGTTCCCATTCCCACTGCAGCTGCGTGGCAATTGGCTCATCCAAACACATCCCACGGGCCACTGTTGGCTCAGCAGCCAGCAGCTGAGCTGCCCCACCCTGGCACATGCAGAGAGGCATCACCAGTTGGTATCTTCACCTTCCAGTGCCTTAAAAAGAAGGAAGTCTCCAGTGGGAGGCACAGATCTGCTGTATTTGTGCAGCCATGGTGAGACAAGGCTCTAAGCAATGTCCACACACACCCGCCTCCACTTTCCCAGAAATCGCCTGTTCCACCACTACAGAAAACCCTCATTTATTGGCTATTAATGAAGGCATTCTTCCAAGAGGTGGGAAGGAGCAGGAAAGCTGAGGAGCCCAGCCCAGCTCAGCAGAGCCAGAGACGTGGGGCGTGCAGTGCCAAGCGGCGACTGAGGCAACGTGAGCAGCCCTGAGCCAGCAAACAGAAGGGACCTGGGATGGTGAAAGAGGAGTCTAAATCCCTTCAGTGTATAGCCAGGGCCTGGAAAAAAATTTAGGACAAAAAACAAAGGGCAAAGCTTGAGTCCACCATGAACCCACCATAAAGAGTCCACCATGGACCCACCACACTCCTGGTGCTGCTGGCCCTGGCGCATCAGCCCTTATTACCCCTGACTGTTACCCAGCAAGGGAACAAGTCAATGGAATAACCTACTCCAGATTCATTACTGTCAGCTCCCTCAGAATTATGTGTATTAATGACCAGATTATATCTGTTTATATAATACAAATTACCATGGAGTGACTGCAGGCATTGAAACGCTCCTTGTCTGTTTGACACACATAAATAATGGAGGAGCTCATGCTGCATTTGGTACACATGACTAACCTTTTATCCCTGGCACCCCAGTGCAGGCTGGAGAGACGACTCGGGTTTCAAATTCCTCGCTCCAGCTGTCATTGGCCTCGCCGAGCGTTGGCGAATCGGCAGCTAATTGATGTCCTTGTTGGACATTATTTTATTAGTCAGGCCTGGTGAGCATCAAGTGGAATTTTAATGCCCTTCTATCCTTGGCTCCACGTGGCCCTAAGTGTTAAGGCTTGTAAATAATTAACTGCACTCCAAGAGTTTTAGGAAAGGGGCAAATAAGTTGTCCTGGGGGGTTCGGGCTGCTCCAGCCGTCCCTGGTGTTGTGACCAGTGTGGGCTCCTGGCGGGATGAGCTGAGCTCTCCATGGGGTATAAGGAACAACCCAGACCTCAGTCCCTCAGTGATGGTTCACACCATCCTTGGGTGTGGATGGACCTCTGGGAATCTGCCATGGGGAAAAGGGAGAAGCAGGAGTTTGCAAACAGCCTCGAGAGAAGGTTGACGTGAGGGTTCAGTGGGTAAAGCTGTGCCGCGCTGCCCGGCGCTCGTTGCTGCACCAAGAATCCATCACTGCATCGAGTTGTCCCCGACATGTGGTGAGGAATAAAGGATTTTCACAACCTGCTGTGAGCTTCTGGCTTGTCTGAAACCCCACGTGCCGGGTCACGGAGGGGTTGGGCTCAGCCTGGGCCAGGGCACCGAGCACCAGCCCCAGCTGGGGACCCAGGGCACGGCCAGGCCCCTCTGGGAGGGTGGGCAGGGAGGTTTTGCTCTGACAGGCTGCATGCACAGCATGCTGCTTTGAAAATTCTGGCCTTCTTCCTTCTGCTTTTTGCCTTGAAACTGGCTAAATAGCCTGAAATTGGAGACTTGCAAATCAGGGACAAAAAAATATTTTAAATGAAACGCTGGGAATTATCTCCTTTTAAAATTTCATCAATTCTTTTTCTTTTCCTTTATGATTTTTAACAGCAGTGGGAAGTCCACCCTAAGCCCAGACTTCCTGAGCTCGCTTCTGGCAGACTATTCCCTGTTGATCTCTTGGGATTTCTCCCCTTCCTTTCGCTCCTCTACCCATCACTCTGTAACCCCTCTGGGACAGGAATTGTCTATTCCTACATGAGTACTCTGCATTTGTTCTCAAACAGAGCCCCTGGGGCAACAGCATGATGCAAAAAATAAATAATTTAAAATCAAACCTTCACCAATCTCATGAGATCCCTTCTCCAGCCCTGCTTAGGTACTGCACAGGCTTTTCCAGGAGCTGAGTAAAAATGAACAGGGATCTTGGGCACACCAGGCTATTCATACATTAGGCAATAATTATAATGTATATTAACTGCCTGGGTGTTGAAAGAGCCCCAGCATGAGATCGCTTCCCTAATAGGAGACAGGAGTGATAAAAGACAGTAATAGATTGCCTTTCAGATGTGGAATTAAAAGCAGCAGCTCATTAGATTATTTTTTTTTCACAGCCTCTAATCGCAAGTAGTTTCTTTTCAAGTCAGATTTCCATTTCCAAGGCTAAGCTCGGCAACACAAACAGAAATTAAAGAGGATGGGGGGGGTCCTATTCTGACCTTTCCAGGATCACAGGAAGGGAGAGCAGCAGCGCTCAGCTCAGCAGTGCTGCCCAGCCCACCTAGGCAGCCTTCTGAAGAGACTGTCATCAAAAGATCAGGATTTGGCAGCTTTTTTTTTGCTTTTTTTTTTTTTTTTCTCTTTAAAAGGTAGCTGCAACCCCTAAATTTCCTTTTTTTAAGAGATAGCCTAGAAGATAAAGCTTTTGAATTAGAACAATCAAACAAAAAATTAAGTTACTTCAAAGCAGTGGTGGAGATTCTTTAAAAACTGACATTTCCACTTACAGATCCAGTTTGTCTCTAGCAAGGAGTGCTTTCCAGACAACTTTGGCTGCTGTTTTTAAAAGAAAAGTATAGAAAGCAGGAGAAGAAAGAGCTGGATTTTTGCTGAGCTGGGAAGCACAGTAAATAACATTCATTAGGTTCTCCCAGACAGTTTTAATGACCCAGAGTTTTAAATCGTTCATTCAACATCTTTACAGGCTAAAGTATAGTAAGGTTTCAAACTCAAATCCTTTGGCAGGAGCTGCATAATCCATAAAACATTTTAAGGGCAGGAATACAGGGGGACAGTCCAAAAGGTATAAAATTAGGCCGGGAATGGTGTTGCTGGTCAAATTTCATCTAAATCAGCAGCAAAGTCTGATTTTATCTGTATTGATGCACCTAAAAATAAAGGAAGCCAGAGCACCTTCATCTTCCCACCCCCAGAGCCAAGACAGACGCAACCACGTGCACATTTTGGCTGCCAGGCATGGGTTAGCCAGGTTTCACCATCCCTGGTTTTAGTAGCCAAGCTCTTAAACACAGATGGAGACTTGGATCCGGCAGCACAAAAGCTGCTTTTTTTTTTTTTCCACTGTGCTGTCCACTTACCCCGGATAGGAAATGAATACTTCAGCAGATGAGGGTTTGCACAAGATTTATGCAGGAAGCCAGGCCTGGGGTTTAGGGCTAGCTTAAGGCTCCCAAAGTGTCATGATCCATGTCCCTTGGGAGCAATCCCGCTGTGTCCTTCCAAGTGGGGTGCCAGTGCTGCTGGTCCTGGCAAGCAGGGGAGCTTGGGCAGCTGGGAATTGTCTGTGGAAAGTGAAGGCAAAACCCTGTAGCTTGGTCACAGCTTTCCTTGAGGAGCATGAAGGTGCTGGGAGTGCCCGGGAGCTTTTCTGGAGCCAAGGGGCTGGGTTTGGGTGCATCCCTATGGGATATAGTCACTGGAAGCCCACCCCCTTGCCCAGCTCTCTAGCTTGAGGCTGGTTATGGTGTTTTTTCCTGCCCTCAGCATGCTCTGGTGCCAGTTAAAGGGAGTTTTCAGCGTGGTTTAGCACCTGAATGGGGAGAAACATGAAGCCCCAGAGCCCAGCAGGGCCATCGCCCACAGGAACCCTTCTGGCTGATGGGAGACACGAGCTCACGTGGTGCAGACCTTGCAGCAGCAGCAGGTGGTGACATGGGCCAGGTGACACCAGCCTTGCCACAAGCCAGAGCTCCCCAGGCTGACCCAGGGTGTCACAGCCAAGCTGCAGCCATCCCTGGATCCCAGCTGTGCCATCCTGGGGGGACAGAGAAACCTGGTGCCACTGAGCTGGGCTGCTCCCAGAGAAGGAATTGCACACCCTCAAACCCAATTGCAGCACCTGGCAGGGAGGGAGCAGGGAGAGAGCAGGGTCTGGCCTGAGAGGGATGGAGCAATCGTGGCGGGGCATTAAAGGCAGCATGGTTGCCCCTGGAGGTGTTTACAGGGACACACACACAGGACAGGGAATACACCCTGTGGGGGAGATTTTAAGGAAAGCCTTCAGCATTTTGGGAACTGGAGAGGGGCAGGGGTGCTGCACAGGCACCAGCTGATCTGGGGGTGGCTGAAGCTGAGCTGCTTTCTGTCATTTTGGTAGGAAAGCGCTTGGGGTGAGCATGGTGGGGGCCCAGACCTCACGTCTGGTGGTGCAAATCAGGAGTGGCCCCAGTGCCATCCACCTGCAGGGCCAGGGTTGGCCCAGAGGTGCTGAGAAGCAGGGCAGGTGCTTTTCTGTGGTTTGACAAACACGGTGCTGTGGTTAAGGAGACACATCCAGGAGAGCCCCGCGAGGGGAAGGAAGGGAACCCGCAGGATTTCCTGTTTGTCAGCCGCAACCACCCCCTCCATCTCCGCTGTCAGACGAGACAGGGTTTGCAGGACGGCGCTGTGGTCGGGGCAGGAAAGGGATTTCGTCCCTATCACCCCACACCACGGCACATATTGATGGTTTCCCTGGATCAGAGGTTCTGTGCCCAGCTCAGGTTTGCAGCTGTGCGGGTTATCCAACACTCACCAGCTGGGCAGCAAACCTGGACTCAAAACCAAAACCCCAAAAACCAGAGCCACTCTCCAGCCTGGCTCCGCTCCCCTGCTCCATTTGTAGGTAAAAGGCTCAAGCCCTTTGACCGTTTGCTTCCCAGAAATAGGATCGAGACCCAAAAGTAGCTATTAAACCCTCTCCAAAAGGCCCCACGGATTAATTTTTGTTGCTAAATATTCTCCCCCTGCTCCCCCTTCCTCCTGGTATCCTGTTGCATGGAGAGCTTGAGCACAAAAAAATGCACAGCTGAAAATGAAGCATCCCCCTGAGAAAACCAGGAAACCAACCCAGGAGTGAGCCCTTCCCTTTGCTGCTCCATGTGCTAAATCCATTGGAGATGAGCAGTTCAGACCAAGAGACCCCAGGAGTTCCCACTCCCTCTCTCTTTTATGATTACCCATCCCCTCTACAAGCAGGCAATGAAATCCTGCAGCTTCATCAACAAAATTAGATCAATTCCATGGCTTCACTTCCACTTTAAACCTTATCAAATTACTCCTCATCCTAAGGATACTGGGGAATAGCTCTTTACGGGGAGAGCACAAAATCAAATTAAAGATTCATTCAAATTAAAAGGTTCAATTTTAAAAGAGGCAGGGCCAGGCTAGAAGGAGCTGAGGAAAGTATTTTTTAATGAGCTCGGTGGTAGAAGTATCTTTAATAATAGATCTGATGGGGGGACCTTGAAACCTGGCAGCACATGAGGCATTTGCCTCCACACTGAGATAAATCAAATGGCACAGGTGTCCCACACACTGGAGTTGCAAATGCTCCCTCTGAGTCCCAGATTAAATTTGGGTGACCAGAAGAAAAATGTGACATTGGTCTTATGGATTGGTTGGGCCAACAGCACAAGGGAGAAAGCACCTAAAAGAAAAAGGCAAGAGAATAGTTATGAAAGAAAATTAGTTCTCTGGCAGGATGAGAGCTCTGGTAACTTGGCTGTGATCCTTCCTGGTTCTGATTTGAAAACAAGCTCAGCAGGAGAATCACAGAATCCCAGAATGGTTGGGGTTGGAAGGGACCTTCAAGATCATCCAGTTCCAACCCCTTGTCATGCAGGGACACCTTCCACTGTCCCAGGTTGCTCCAAGCCCCATCCAGCCTGGCCTTGGACACTTCCAGGGATCCAGGGACAGCCACAGCTTCTGTAGGCACCCTGTGCCAGGGCTTCACCACCCTCACAGGGAAGAATTTCTTTCTAATATCCAATCTAAACCTATTCTCCTTGAGTTTATAGTAATTTCTCCTTGTCTGGTCACTCCAGACCCTTTCCCAAAGTCCCTCTCCAGCTCTCTTGGAGCCTCTTCAGGCACTGGAAGAGGCTCTGAGGTCTCCCCAGAGCCTTCTCTTCTCCAGGCTGAACAACCCCAACGCTCTCAACCTGTCTACAAAGCAGGGGCTCTCCAGCCCTCAGAGCATCTTTGCTCCATCAGGTCTGTGTCCTTCTTACATTTGGGACCCCAGAGCTGGATGCAGCACTCCAAGCATTTTCCTACCTTAAATCACCCATCCACATCCATGGCAGAACTTCCCCATTCCCAGGGCAGAGATGCTGGGCTTCAATTTTCCTGCTGTTCATAAGGTAATGTTGAAACTCCACTGCTCCAGCTCAGGGCTCTTCCCAAGCCCTGCCTGTTTATAAATGGGTTTGTCACACTGTTCACTGTAAAATGCCTCTAGCAGGATCTGGGTTGGGGTGAGCAGAGCTTGTGAGTGCCAGGAGTGCAGTGCCTCGATGGAGATGCTGATTCCAGCAGCAGGGAAGTTTCCCAAAGCAGCAGAAAAATTGAAAGACCTTCAACCTGACTTTGAAATGCCTTCCAGTTTGGGGTGAGGGAGGGAGAAGTTTGAGGGGGAGGTTGGTGATGTGGGACCGTGCCCTTGGATAGTCTTAGAGAGTCTCAGGGCAGCACCTATATATAGATTGCATATAAATACACCTATACATATGCATATGTGTGACACATTGCAATCAGCCTGTCTGCAGCTGCTGACAGGGACAGCTCAACCCTTCCCCAGGAGGAAAAACGAGCCAGACTCTGCTGAGAAAAGGGAGGAGGATACAGAAATCATCTCAGAAAATTAAGGTGAAAAAAGAAGGACTGATCTGCAGCTTGAAGTTTTGGGGCACAATTTGCTTTTCTCTTTGCTTTTCTCCTCTTTCCCCACCTGCCTCTGTGCCTGGCTGAGCTCTTGCCCCTTCTTGCTGCCAAATTTGCTTTCCTGCAGCCCTTTGCAGTTCCCCAGTGCCTGGGAACCTCCTGGAAATCCTCTGCATGGCTGGGGCAGGAGGTGATGAGTTTGATGGTGCTGCCCATGAAGCAGCACTGCTACAGAGGGAGCCAGGGATGGAAAAAAAAACCCAGTTGCAGATTTTTCTTGAGCCCCAAAGCCCTCCCTCTCTTCCCTCCCACAAGGGTTCCCATAAAGGGCACCTCTGGCTCACAGGGAGTGCCTGTCTCCTCTGGCTGCCCCCTCCTCCGTCACCTGCCAGCCAGGGAAGGTGGGATGAAGGTGGGATGAAGCCCTCCCTCTGTCAGGATGGAATATTGGATGGCAAGTTTTGATGCAATTGACTGAAAGAAGCCTGGAGAGCCAGGAAGCATCCTCTGGACAGGCTTGAGGCCACAGAGAAAGGCTCCAAAGTGCTTCGAAACCCGTGCTCCCTGCACAGGTTAGAAATGAATGGTTTGGTCATTTCCTTTTTCTCAGGGGCTGTTTCCCCACCCTTGCCCTGTGGGGTGGTGTGGGGGCTCTCAGAGCTGGGCAGGGAGGCGTTTTGAGGGGGGTGAGGGCTCACAGCTGGCAGAAGGCTGAGGCTGCTGGGTGTTCCCTCCTGACATGGGTGTCACCTCCCCTCCCAGCCCTGCCTGTCAGCTCAGAGCTCCCTCACCAGGAATTTAACCTAAATTCTTCACTCAAAACTTGTGTTTTGCTTGCAATGGACGCATTTCTGCTTTCAAAAAACCAGAAAGGGATACAAGGGCATGTAGTGATAGGACAAGGGGTAGTGGCTCTAAACTAATCCTGAATCCCTTGGGATGGCTGGGTCTTAAAAGTGCCAACATCTGGCAAGAGCATCAAGGCAACAACTTTCCCTGCTGATGCTTCAGTTTTCCAACATGGCCATCCACTGAATCCTGGAACTAAACAGGATTTTTGTCTGTGCTAAAGACATTTTTGTCCTCAGCACAGCACTGTTCAGGGCCCCTGAATGGGGAATAGTCAAATCCCCGGAGCTGGGGTAGCCTATTCCCATGTGCTGGAAGTGCTGCACTCTAAAACCACATTTTTAAATGTTTCTGCTGCTGCATGGCAAATGCCCTCAATCCCCACTTGGAGTAGGTCCCTTGGAAAGCAATTTATGATGAGTTTTGTTTCTTAATTAGAATGTGGCTGCATAAAAAGTTATAAAGAGACCGCTGGGTTTGTTTTTTTTTTTACTTTTTACAGCAGCTCTCTGGGGAAAGAGGCCTTGCTTTAAACCATGAGAAGGAATCCAGAGGGCTCTGGCACTCTGCTGATGAATTCAGGGAAGCTGATCCCGGGGGAAATGGCCAAACAGGCAGCTCAGCTCCATCACTCTTTCCTTCAGCCACCCCAAAATCCCCACTATCCCCCCTTTAAGGACCTGCTGCAGGCTGGCTTCTACTCAAGGATGGTTTCAAAAGGCTGAATTCAGTAACAGATGCAGGAACACCATCAGTGGTGACATCACCTCCAGTCACACCCCCAACACTTCCCCTCTCTCTTTCCAGCTGGCTTGGCCAAGAGTAAATTGAAGAATTGCAATGAGAACGAAGAGAAATTGTTTCCATTTTACACGGGATCTGTGGGGTGTTCAGGGACCTCCATGACAGAGGTGCACTGCCATTGATACCAGACTGGTTGAAGACAGACTTTTCCAGGGGTCAAACCCTGGCAAAAGCGCCAGGAGAGCAGCCCAGGTGCATTTATCCATTGCTGCTCTCACGTGTGTCATTGACGGGTCTGCAAAATTTCTCCCAGCGCTTTGATTTTTTTCTTTTATAGCCTCCTAACCACTTAAAAACACTTCTTCTGGAGGAGAAGGGCTCCTCCAAAATAGAGGAGATTAGAGTTATGAAAGAAAATTAATAATTCTACAGTAGGATGAGACCCCCAGTACTCGGCTGTGCTCCTGCCTAGTCTGGATTTGAAAACAAACTCAGCAGGAGATTCATGGAGTCACAGAATGGCTTGGGTTGGAAGGGACCTTCAAGACCATCCTGTTCCACTCCCTGCCATGGGCAGGGACACCTTCCACTATCCCAGGTTGCTCCAAGTCCCATCCAACCTGACCTGGAACACTTCCAGGGATGGGGCAGCCACAGCTTCTGTGGGTACCCTGTGCCAGGGCCTCCCCACCCTCACAGTCAAGAATTTCTTCCTAAAATCAAATCTGAATCCGCCCTGTTTCAGCTTACGGCCATTCCTTGTGAACCAAGCTGAGTGCCTGGATCTACAGATGATGGAGGCAGAAGTCTTCCCTTGCTGGCTCCCTTTGGAGAAATGCACACAGTAAATATAATCTAGGCAGCAGCTCCCATGCTAAACAAAAGGCAGGCAACAGTTCAGCAGTTTCCCTGCTCCTGAAGGTGGAAAATCTGTTTGGCTACACTCACCCACTTCCCGAGTTGTTGGCACATCCCAAAGGCAGCATGATATTCCCGTGTTTCGTAGGAGCAGCATAACAAAACAGACAGACCGAGAAATCAAGGAGCAGCACAAAAGCCATGAATACCAACCACAGTGCTGAGCCAATTAGTGAAACAAGAGAAATCCAATTCAGCCTTGGGTTTTCACTCAGAGGCAGGAATGTCTCTGCTGAAGCCTGGGAAGTTCGCCGGCGCTGGCAGCTCTGTGAATTCACCTCGTGTAAACTCAGCAGAGAGATGAAAAATCAGCTCCTGCTCCAGGCAAGGCTGCCGAGGAGCTGCAGAGTGGCTGAAAGGGGAGTCTGGGGGCAGATTAATTTGGGGGTCAATGGAGCAGCAAGAGCAGCCAAAGGAGCTCAGCTGGCCCCGTGGGTGTGTCCATGGGGACACCTGAGCAGTGCCAGGCCTGGCCACTTTGTGAGAGCCCTGGGCTGCCTGGGGCAGACCCAGCACTCAGGAAATAAGGCTGGAATCCAGGCTGAGCTTATCTCCTCGCTGTGTGAGGAGTGACACCACACAAAAATTACAGCACCCACACTGCTGTGGTACTTGGAAAGTCCTTGAATGGCAGAGAGCACAGGGAGCACCACAACAGCCTGGAAAAGACACACAGGAAAGCAGGGACAGAGTGATCTGTGGCAGTAGCTCTCACTCCTGATGGAGAGATGTCTTCCAAGCTGGGATTTAAATTCAGTTCTTGAGCTTCTATTGGTTTAAAGTCGATGTGTGATGCCCCAAGCAGCAGCGCTGTTTTGCCTTTATTAAGCTGTAACCAAATAAAAGGTTTAAATCAGCTCTTACACAAAGTTCCTGTATCACTGTCACTGCTTTTTGGCTGCAGGAACCGTGGCTTTCTGAAATTCTCTTTACAAACAGAAGGCACCAGGAACAGGCTCTGCTATTTTAGTTCATACAGACATTTTGGCATTGCAGCCAGTGCTCATCAGTGAGAGCAAATGTAACACTGGTGACTTCAGTGCTGAAGGACAGGCTTGAAACTCCTCCTGATGCTGCTGTTTGTACGCTCATCACCCTCAAAAACGGGGATATTTGAGGTTTAAAGGAGGTGGTGCTGCACCAGTGATCTGCAGTCCCAGTCCACAGAGGCCAGAGCAGCCCAGCCCCAGCTGAGGGGATGCAGGAGCACAAACCCTGAGCCAGAGTGAAGTCTGAGCATCCCAGGGCTGGGTGAATCATCCAGGGAGCACCAGCACAGGAGGGCAGAAGTGATGGAGAGCAGCAGTGGAATGGGCTGAGCTGGGCACCTCACCATGGCCTTGCAAGAGCCAAACCCACCACTAAACCATGTCCCCAAGTGCCACATCTTGGGGTCTTTTAAATGCCTCCAGGGATGGTGATTCCCCCACGTTCCTGGGCAGCCTGTTCCAGTGCTTGACAAGCCATTCCATGAAGAAATTTCCCCTAATATCCAATCTAAACTTCCCCAGGTGCAACTTGAGGTTGTTTCCTCTGGTCCTGTCACGTGTTACCTGGGAGAAGAGATTGATCATCTCTACATCATTCCAACTTCCTTTCAGGGAGTTGTAGATGGATGGTTTGCTCCATCCCCTGACCAAGCACAAACCCAGGGATTTTCAGTCGTTTCCTGCTACCTCTGGTGATGCCTGAAGGATGCAGGGAAGGACCAGATGATGTTGGCAGGGAGACAAGAGCAGGAGGTCCTTTTGCAGCCATTTCTCAGCTCAGCTGGAGCAGAGGGTGGTGGAGTTTGGCACATTCATCCTTTGGACATCACCTGCGAGGGGTGCACAGGGGACAGAGCACAGCTCCCTCCTCACCCCCTGCACAGAGCTCTCCCACCCATCCACCTCCATCTGGAACAAATCCCTCAGCTGGGACAGGAACAGAGGACAGGGAGCAGCAGAGAAATGATGTTATTTAATCTCCACTGCGAGCATCAGGAACCTGTGTGTAAGCTGGCTCTGCAGCACCAGCCCCTCTAAAGCAGCATTTCCTGGCTGAGTGAGAAAGCTTTTTGTCAAAGAATAAACTTAACAAAAGACAGATTTTAAACTGTCTATTTCTTACTGAAAAACCCAGATTCCTAATTTCTGCGTGCTCTGGCTGCCCTGAGGCACAGCATGTAATGCATCCACACACACCAGCACACAGTCTGAGGGCTGAAATCCTACACCCATCAGTTTGTCTGAGGGAGGAAAAGTTATCAGATTAAAGATCAGCAAGATTTAAGAACTGGTAGAGCATTTATCACAGTGGTTTTTGCACTCATCTGCTTTATGTACTCAACCAAGATTTACTCGGAGCTGTCACTATTTGGGCTCTGAGGAGAAAATGTGCTGACTCCTTCTCCTTTCTCATCCACTGAGACATCTGAGCCTATGCCTAAATTTACCCAAGAGAAGGGGCTCATTGAAGCTGGTATAAGCATTCTTATATTTAAATGTAGGGATGTGTTTTAAATATCTTGTGAAATTGAAGCTTGGGCACAGTAACCCAAAATACTTCCATGTTTCTAAGCTTGTCCCCAGCCTTGCTCCTTTCAGAGCTTCTTTCACGTTACTCAAAACATTTGCACACTTAAATTTTCCATTTGGTGTCAGTTTTACTAGCAGCAGCAGCTACTCAAACAATCCAAATACTCCCAGGGACAAAGTCATGGAAAACCAGCATTTGATCAGGTGCTTGGGTTGCATTAGAAATTTATGTATTACCTTTACCCTAACCCTAAACTATCCAATATCTAAGCACTGTTTTCTTCTGATCATAGAATCATGGAATACCCTGGGTGGAAAAGACACACAAAGATCATCAAGTCCAACCCCTGGCCCTGCACAGGACACCCCAAGAACCCCACCCTGTATCTGAGAGCTTTGTCCAAATGTTCCTTGAGCTCTGTCAGGGTTGGTGCTGTGACCACTGCCCTGAGGAGGCTGTTCCACTGCCCAGCCACCCTCTGAGTGAGAAACTTTCTCCTCATATCCAAATCCAAACCTTCTCCTAATATTCAAAACTCTCAATCCTAATAACCAGATGTTTAATTTGCCATGTGAAAATTGATTATCACAGTTCAATTCCCCTTACATCAAACACCTTTGGGGAAAAAAAACCAATTCAAGATGGTCTTTTCCCTAACCAAGACACCTAGCAGGATGCAGAAATAGCTGTAAAAATAACAGATGAAGCACAACATCTGTCCTGCACCCATCCAGGTTTGTGCCATGTTTCTGGTGGTGGCCATGGCACAGGAAAAATCCAGTCTGTGACAACTCTTTCACATTTGCTGAAAACCACGTGAATTCCCAGCTAATTCCTTCACGTGAGCACTGCCTTTCCAAGCCTTCTCAGAGCTGACAAAACGCTCTTGCAGAGAGGAAGGGGCAAGGAACTCTTTAAAGGCTTTGCAAGAGCACCGTGCGCCCTGCCTGGAAACCCAGAGCGGTTCTTCCCTGCTTCTGTTTAGGAGCAGCATTCCCAGGCTGCGTTTCCAAGAGGTTTTTGGTTTTACAGCTGTCATGACAGCAATTTTCTCAGCTTTGCGAGGTTCCCTCATATCCTGTTCGAACTGGCTTATCTCTGTTCAGAAGTGATGTTCCTACACGGCGTTTTTCAGGAACAGATGTTGCAGCTGATCCCGCATTGCAGCACTCAACATATTTCACGGCCCCATTTTGAAACAATTAGCTTGTCACTGCTGAAAGAAACATAATGCTTGGCTACTTGTTCACTTCGGAAATAAGAAAATTTAAAAAAAAAAAAAAAAAGGAAATCAGGAGTAACCTATGATTTATACTTTTTCCAAATGTGCCAAGATGCTCTAAATTTACAGCTCGTTAAAATGGCAGCGTGTCGTGGTTCAGCTGCTGGTCCCAAGATTTGTTATCTGGAGAAAAAGATCTCTGGGCAGAGCAGATGGCAAAGAGCTCTCCCAGCCCCACAAGTGACTAAAAAAAAAGAAAGAAAGAAAGAAAAAAGAAGTCAGGAGGACCTTTATGTACACAAATTAAAAGCTAATGGGTTAGTGAGGAGTGGTCAGAGCAGTGGCATCTGTAGCTTTGGAACCACAGGCTGCTGTCAACACACCCAATTTACTGTGCAATACAAGGCAGCCTAATTACTAAGTCCTTAATGGAATCATAGGCTCCTACCACGGTTTGGGTTGGAAGAGACTTTGAAACTCATCCAGTTCCAACCCTCTGCCATGGGCAGGGACACCGTGACCATGGTCTGCTAGACCAGGTTGCTCCAAGCCCTGTCCAACCTGGCCTTGGACACTTGCAGGAATCCAGGGGCAGTCACAGCTTCTGTGGGCAGATGCTCTGGATTGCAAACACCCAAGAGAGCACCACAGACCCCTTCCAGGGATTCCAGACAACGGCTTGGGAACCATCCAGGCACAGACCCAGCGAATCACAAGATGCAGTAAATGGCTTTGGTGCCATGAAAGCCAAAGGAGTCACAGGCAGATTTGTATCAGGGAAGAATTCAATCCCCAACATTAAGCAGCAGTAATAGCCACTAAAAAGGAACTTGCAGGGTGCGGTAATAAAATTATCTCCTTTTGATCTCTTCGAGATTCCCCCAGCCTACTTCCACTCGGAGAAAGAGATCTCATGGTCATACAGATCCAGACCCAAAGGAGTGAGCACCCAGCACAGATCCCATCTTCCACCAACACAACTCCCCTGCTTGTCCCTACCTGCTTGGCACCTTCCAGTGCTGTTTGTGACCTCCTGTACCTTTGTAACCTGCTCCTCCTCAACTCCTTTTCTTTCCTTGGAGCAACCTGGTCTAGTGGAAGGGGGTTGGAATGAGATGGTCTTTAAGGTCCCTTCCAACCCAAACCATTCTGTGATTCTCTATGTCTGCCTTTCCCTTCAGAGGGATGAGGGTGGATGAGCCAAGCCCAAGCTGGCAGCCCCATGGCTGACATTTCCTGGCCAGCACAGGGTGCAGTAACAAGGAAGACGACAACAACCGAGTTTCCAGCATGGAGCAGCTGCCAGGCCACGTGTCCCTGCTGACACACAGCCTGGCGAGGACAGGTCCAGTCTGCCAGGACCAGGCTGAGCAGGAGCAGCATCTCCAGGAGCAGGCTGAGAGCCCAGGCAGGAAGAGCATCTCCGGTGACAGCTCACTAGCGGCAGACGGAGATAGGAGACGAGCCGAGGGTCAGGAGAGGCACTGCAACAACCACGAGCTCCAATTAACGGGAAACAGCAGAGGCTGCCTGAAATAAAGCTCCTTCTCATATCAGCCGACACTCGAGGCAACTGCAGTTTTGATCATCAAAGCAAAACCAAAAAACTTTTGCTGTCTGCGATTGCTCACAGAGCTTCGCTGGGAATCCGTCCTGCCACGCAGGGTTAGAGAGAGAAATGCTTTCTCAGGCTGCTGGAAGGGTCACACAGCACAGACACACCAGAGCCATTCCCTGGTATTATGTATGTGTGTCAGATATAAAACTCATTTCATAAGTGTGTTTTACTCTAAAGCAAGAAGTAGCTGAACTAAGGACCAGAGCGGAGCAGTCAAACGCTTGCATGGACCCCTCTGGGCCACTGCTAATTCCAAATACAGATGTAGCAGCCAACACTCATCAAAGAAAGGTTGGAAGATGAGGTTTGCTCACTTAGAGGCTCTCAGGTCAACAATCCTAGTGGAAAATGACCATTGGGGTGGGCTCATCTCTACCAGGCCTGATCCCAACCATCCGGGGATGTGGGGAATGAATAGAAAGACCCACCTTACCCCAAAGGAGGAGTCTCCAAGAGGAGAGGTGACTCACGTCCTAGAGAGCCTGTTCCAAAAACCATAAGGAGGTGCAGAGGGACAGCAGAAATGTCACCTTCACTGCCCACCAAACGGAATCCCACTCTCAGCAGGGTCACAGCAACAGGACCCCTGTCTGGCCTTACCTGTTACATACAGAAAAATAGTTGTTCTCACTGAAAGGCAAAGCGTGGATCCAGCACTTATTCCCCCTGGAGCATTCCTACAATGCTGATCACTGATTAAAGTGATTTTGGGTGGCACCACCCCCAAGACTGGCCTTTCTGCCTCCAGGTTCTTGCACATAGCTGGGGGTGCAGCAAGCAGGGACTGAATTACCAGGGTTATAATTCTTGGCTGGGTACTTCTAACTATGGTGAGGCACTGGCAGAGCCCAGCTCACTAATTCACCTCCATGTAAACATGATTATTCTAAATGAACTCCAGACGAGGCTTAACTGTAAAAACATCTCCAGTTTTTGTAGCGTTTTTAAGTGTTCAGCTCCGAGTTGTTTTCGTTACGGCAAGAACTTACCCTTTCTTCAGCTTACAAAGAATATTTTCAGAATTAATGATGCTCAACATCCCCCCAACTACCACACGAGAAGTCACAAGTCTGAAAATTAAGCTGCAGCGGGATTTCACGGTCAGGATTTTCCCTTTCTTAGCCAACCATTCCTTTCCTCACAAACAGGAATGCTTTCAGCTTTCAGAGCCAAGCTGAAGAGAAGTGAAAACAGTAAGAGGTATTCACTTGGCTGCATTTCTTTGAGTGTTTCTGGTGCAGGGTTCCCATTACAGCTTGTGAGGAGAAGTGGCAGAAAAACACTGTGTGTACATGGGAAGGGTTGTACTTTCTCTGAGCAGACACGTTTCCAGGAGGCGGCAGATGAAAGAACTGGTGGTGCTTCAGCCAGGGAAAAATAACATCGTGCCAGTTGTGTTTATTTGTAGGGCCCCGTGATTTATGCCTTCCCATTTGTAGAGGGGTTGAGAGGGATGGATCACGTGGGCTCTGTTTAGATAATCCCCGAGGAAATTCGGAGTACATCAAGCGGGGAGAGATGGGGTTTGTTCTCATAGATGAGAGAGGCTGGGAAATGGCAGGGAGATGTGAGATTTCCTCAAGATCCTGGAATGAAGTTCAAGGCTCTGATTTTCTGAGAAGATTGAGTGTGGGTTGTGAGAATGAAGCAATTAAGATAAGAACACAAATAGTTCAGGGTAGGCAGGGATGAAGAGTACTTTGCTGTTATTTACTGGCCCAGTGCAGAGAAAAACAAGGAGTTACTGCCTCAAAGACCTTTGCCTGTCAAACAGTACAAGGAGAAGATGCAGAACTGTTGCTACAAGCATGAAAGGGGAATCTGTCACCCTCTGACACACTCCTGCTCTTCTTTTTCCATAAGGATGCCTCTTTGTGGTATGGTCCCCATCTCACCCCTCTGGACCCTCCTGGATTTAGCAGGACTTGCAGAAATCAGCCACTATTGTCTGTATAAAGGCCTATAAGGACCTAAACAAAACCACTGGCACTTCACACCCTGAAAAACATCCTTACCACAATTAGAGGAGGCAAGAATGTGACTGTTAAAGAAAAAAAAAAAAAAGAAAAAACATTTATGGCAAAGATGAGTTCAGTTGATTGATCTGGGGAAACAAAACAAAGCAAAAGGCCAAGCTGGATGGGGCTTGGAGCAACTGGACGGTCTTAAAGGTCCCTTCCAAACCAGATCATTCTTTGATTCAAAACAAAATCAGCTGTTCAAAGAGGCAACAGCTCAGCAACCCCAGCACAGGAAATCCCCCTCAGCCTTGAGCTGCAGAGCTTAAGGGCCAGAGGACTCCCTGAGTCTGCAGCACCTGGCACGGCGCTGCCTGGAAAGCTGCTTTAAACACTCGGCATTAGCAGCCCTAAGTGCTCTTTAAGCAGTTGCCGGGTCTCACAGCGAGTGCCACGTTTGATCCGTGGCTCGGTGCCTGCTGCTCTGCCATAGGTGCTGATTAAGGGAACGCAGCAGGGAAGGAGCCGCGGCTCGGCAGCGCCGACAGGGAAGGTGGGATTCGTGTGACAGATGCAGGATGCTGAATGCCCTTCGCCAAGGGCACGGCACGCAGGAACAGCACGATTTCCCAGACTGCCAGGATAAAAAGAAGGGGTTAAAAAGGAATAAAAAATGACAGGATGCCACTCACCCAGCCAAATCCTCCGTTGCTGCAAGAAGCAGCTCCCAGAACCCATTAAAAATAAGCTCTAAGTCCTCGTTTCAGTGGCAAGGTTTTTCCACGGTGATCAAACAGGCGGCTCTCCAGGTGATAACGGGCTGCAGGGGAAGTACAACTGCACGTGTATTAAGGAACAGGCACCAACCCGGGGAGACTTTTTCATCTGACAGTAACAAACTGGAGCACTGAGACCTCAAGGAGAGCAGGCAACGACCCCACTGCATCCCTGCCTGCAGCCAGGTCAAGGCAATAGGAAGTGTTAGCAACCCTAATTTGCAGGGCTGGGCACCCCTCCAGGAGAGAACAGAGCTGAGAGAGTGGTCTGAGGAGTCCAAGCTGCTGCCTTGTCTGCCCAGGGTAGGCAGGATGAAGACTGGCACTGCTGGGAGTTCCTGCCTTCATCCCAAGCCTCCCTCCTGGGAGCTGCTCAGGTCTCCAGCTCATCAGCAGAGGAGGCAGCAGTAGCAGGATTGCTGCTTCCCGGTTGGTTTTAGTTTGTTGGGGTTTAGTGAAGTTCTTTGCTCAGCACCTGCTCAGCTCTACAGGTGAGTGATTTTTGCATCTCTCTTCTTCCCAACTGGTTTTTTGGGAACTGCCCTAGGCCATGGGCAAGAGCCCCACTGGCTTTTAGTTCAAGACATTTCAGAGTGATCACGTCCCTCCTCAAGGTCCTCAACAACCCCGGTGCAGGATCTGGGAGCCTGGGGCCTTTGGGATGAAGTCTGACCTGAAGGACAATGATTCTCTGTCCCAAGCAAACTCTCCAGAGGGGGTGAAAAAGCACCTCTTCCCAAAATGGCCCTTCCTTGCACTGGAAATATTGGGGCACAGCTGCCTCCATGGTCAAGGCACCTCACAGGCTTCTGATTCCACTTCCTACTTGACTTCTCGCCTTTCTCTATTTTAACCCAAATATGAAGTTATGTATAAAGAACAAAATAACCCCTGAACTGTAAGAATCCCCTTTCTGCACTCACCAGAGAATGAGAGCAAAAGACAAAAACAGGCTTCCCCTTCTACCCAAAACACAACAAAAGCTGTAGATGTGGGCACAAGATTGTGGGTTTGTGTTATTGCCATCACAGGGGCAGAGCCCAAGCCTCCCTCTGGCCTCTGCTCAGCTGGCCACACCACCATACTGAGATTTCCATCATTTTATTTGGGATTTTTGGAAAAACCTTTTGTTGCAGTTCCCTGACCTGGCTCAAGGATGCCACAACATTGAGATTTGGATAAGTGATCTGACCACATTCACAGGAGCAAAGAAGCAAAATCCCATCCAAGTCCTGGAAGGCTGGGGGGTGGCATCAACACACAATCAAAATAATGAACATTTTGAGACAACTTACGAAAGACACGCATCTAAATCAGGAGTGCAGCAGAAAAAGGGGAATAAAAAAGAGATCTCCATAGGAACAATCCTGCCAACCAGGCAAACAGCTCAGTGCTTATACAGAAGCTCTCAGTTCCACACACAAAGCACCACTGGACACCTCTGGGAAGGATGTATTTCCCATGCTGTAACAATCCCACAGGATGCAATCCTGCCTCCAGCGCTCGTGCCAAGTGTTAACAGTGAGCTGTTAAACAGTTGCAGGGTTCCAGCTCTTCTGTGGCTCCATTTCAGATTGGAATCCAACAGAGTTTTTGCACATGTGTCATTTTATACATCTGAGTGCTGAATCCACTGGGAGGAGGTTGGCACACACATCTTTACTCGGTCAGGACAGAAATGTTATCCTGGAGCCATTCAGAAAGCACCTGGGAAGGTCAGCTCATGGTTTTAGCAGCTAATTTTGACAACTTCCATCTCTGAGCTACGAACAGGAATAACAAAAACCTCACTCTTATCCAATTTCCCACAATTCAGATAAGATGGAGTGTGCACATGAGATTTTCTGCTTCTGATACTGAAAACCAAGATAAGCTGAGCAGGGAAGGGTGACAGCAGCTGGAGTCCTCTCCCAGAGCCAGTGCTGGCCTGGGAGCTGGGATCTCCTCCCGTGCCAGGAATCTCATGTCCTACCCTCACCATACAGCAGCTCTCTTTTATCTTCAGGAAAGGGAGAAAAGGGGAAAAAAGCCATGGATTTTTGAGCACCTCACTTCCAAAATGCCAGATTTTCCTCGTCAAAGTCAGAAAAAGAGTCTCTGCAAATATAAAAGCTTCTGACATTTCAGTTTTGTGCTTTCCTAGCACTGCCAGTGCAATCCATGAACAAACAGCCTCATTCCAGTGCTTTCCCAACATACGACACGAGCAAACTTCACCAGGAATTCAGTCAAACCAAAAAATAAAGCCAGGGGTTTGGTTTCCACGCTACAACCCTGAAATCCAATAACACCCTCCCTACCCCCTCACCTCTCTGCTGCTGAGATTTGACTGAAAAATAGAGCTGTATAGAGGTGGTTTTTTAATACTTTTCCTGGATGGAATTCTATTTGATGCTGTTAAGCTTTGATGACATACCCCAATGACTGGCTTGGAAGAAATCCATTTAGCAAGCTTGCAAATCACACTGTTTGAGTTCTGCGAGTGCCCATGAGAAATGTGCATTTTCAATCATAAAAGCTGTAGAAACAAAATGGAACTTGGAGACGCAGACAGAAAAATTCCTTATCAAGGCTTGGCTGTGCTCACAGAACATGTGCTTACCATTTCCAACTGTGGAAAACTACTTACAGGAACCTGAAACACAAGACTGAACCCAAAAGTAAGAAATAGATAAATTTCTAGAAGATACCTTTTGGGGGTTTTTCCATTTCAAAGTCAAAATGGAGACTCAGATAAAAAGTAAAGCAATCCTCCCTTCTCCCCCTGGCTTTTCCTAGGAATATAAATAATTGTAATATGATCCATGCATGGAGTGCCAGATTTACAGAGGTTCCCTTATGTTTATGTGGCAGGACACATTGTTTTGGGGAAGCCAGGAGGAAGGAAAAGTCAAGAGTTTGCACTTTCTTCACCTCTCCAAAATGCTCCTTGAATGGGAACAGCAGGGGTGGCAGTGGGGATGAAGGATTAGCAGATCCCACTGCCATCCATGGTGTAATCCCCACCAGCAGCAGATCTTTGGAGCCCAGTGCCAGGAACCCAGAAGCTTCCAAAAAGATCAGTCAGTCACGACAAGCTGGGAGAGAACACAGCCCTGTGGGGAATTTTTACAGCTGACTGAAAATGGTATTCACTGGGCATCTCCTGACACATTTTCCTCAAAATTTCTCCACAATTCAGTCAATGACAATGACAACACCTTTGATTAATTGCAAGAGCAGATAATTGGAACAAAATGTGAGATGCTCAGCATTGCAGACAATAAACCCCCACGCAGTAATTTTCCTGGGATTATGAGCTGATGGCCTCTCCCACTGGTTGGGCTGCCTCATCCTTTCCTAAACAGTCTCCTTGCCTGAGTGTCCATCTGCTGCCTCCCATCCCATCCCATCCCCATCCCTCATTTGTCAGCTTTCTGCATGTTCTCAATTCAATTACTGCACTCTGTTTAGCAAAGCACAGTCCTGATCCAGCCTTGCAGCCCTGGGCACAGGAACAGCTCAACTGCTCTTCACACTGGAACAAAGGGGACCTAAATTATACATCAGCACCCTAAAACCACCCAGCAGGCTGACAGAGCCCAGCTTCAGGAAGGTTTGCTCTTGCAGGAAAATTGGTTTAAGAAGCTCTTGCCCTTCCCACTGCATTTCCTTATCCTCTCTTTTGTTCTAGTGCAGTCACTTTTTGCAGCAACCTACTGCAGGGTAAAAGATCATCTCCATCCTCCCCAGAGAGGCTGCTGTTTATACAAAGCATTGACTGGGTCAATAGTGTGATTTAAAGTGCAGCTCCACAGAGAGCAGCAATGAACACGGCTGTGCAGATCCTCGTCCCAGCAGCAGAACGTTGAGGAGCAGCTCCCTGCTGGTGCCAAGGGTTGGGCATCACGTGCTGACACCCAGCTCCCAGAGATGCCATCTCACAGACTGCATCTTAGGGAGAAATTCTTGATTGTGAGGGTGGTGAGGCTCTGGCACAGGCTGCCCAGAAAAGCTGTGGCTGCCCCACCCCTGGAAGTGTCCAAGGCCAGGTTGGGTGGGGCTTGGAGCAACCTGGGACAGTGGAAGGTGTCCCTGCTCATGGCAGCAGGGTTGGAACAAGATGAGCTTTAAGGTCTCTTCCAACCCAAACCATTCCATGGTTCTGGGATTCTCATTTGTGCTTTTTCTGTTTTCTTTAAAGTGATGTTGCATTTTGCACAAAGCCTGACACTCCTTTACCCCCACCCAAATCGGCTCTTTGTGTGTCTGTCACAACAGACAAGAGCACAACTCTGCAAGGTGCTTAAGAGACACCCCTGAAAGCTGAATCCTTGGGATATCACTGACCTTGAAGGGCTAAAGCTTTCTCTCTTTTTCCATTTATCCTTGCAGATGCTGCAGCAAATTAACTGAACCTCATGGACAATGAGATCAATGTAAAGCCAAAAGGAACTTCTAATATTTCTCTGTTAAGGAGAAATGAAATCAGTGCAGCCTCCAGAAAATAAGAGTAATGGGAGCTGTTCATAGTTATGAGGATCTGCAACAACCAAGTGCCTCTCTTAAGTGATGAGGAACAGAGCAAAAGCTGTGTTTGCCTTGCTCAGAAAAGAGCTTTCTTTCCCAGTTTTTTTTACTGGAACATGTCTGAATTTCCCTCTTTCATTTTGCTTGGATGCTGTTTGGGGCAGGTGATCCTACTTTCCTCCTGGATCAACCACCTTGTCCTGATGGAGGCAACAAAAATGTGGAGCAGTCCCTGGGAGAGTGGCACTGTGCCCATACACTCTTGCTGTTAACCATTATTGTGGCATTCCTGACTGAGACTGTCATGATTCTGAAGGGCTGAGACTGCAGGAATTAATTCTGTCTCATGAGAAGGAAAAAAAATTACATTAAAAGGGTGAAGAAATAGCCTTATTCACACAATCTCTCATTCACATGCTTCAAGATGGGAAAAAATCTTGAGGGAAACAAACATAAAATGCTGACAAATTCTTGTAAGTCTAAAAAAATTAATTCTTCATAGTACAAACTCTACAGGTATTTTTACATACTCTAAAGGTATTTTTTATATACAATTTTGAATTACTGGCTTGTCATAGTGGTTCTCTAAGGATGAACAATCTCTAATGCTACCTAGAAACACATTTTTCTTGCAGACTTTGGTTCCAAACATATTTTTCTTTGGCTCAACATTTTGACAGTACTGATGGGATATTGAGCCAAGAGGTTTTCCTTGGATTTTAATACCAACTACCTTCACATTCACCTGCAATACAATAAATATTTAAAAGGCCTTTATTGACTTCAACTCTCAACGATTCTGAAAAACCTGCATTTTATTGGCTTAAAAATAATCGATGTATTCACAGAATCATTTAAAATAATAACAAAATTGTAAGAAAAATAGTAGAAAATAAACAGTACTGAAGGACTGTTACTTTGATGGACCAGCCAGACTATCACACTAGACAGACAAACGTACCAGTGACAACAGCTTCAGACAGAGACCGTCATAAACAGCCGTAAGCTTTAAAATGTGTCTGTCCCTGAAGAATCCAAATCTCCATGTGCACTGCTCAGACTCTGGGTTTCATTATCTGTGTTCGTGCCAGGCCGCTGCTCTGACACCTCTGCTGCAGAAAGATGTGGGTTCAGATGAGGGGCAGCATCCTCCCCTAAAAAAAAAACAAAAAAAACAAAAAAAGGAAAAGGAAAACAAAAGTCATTATTTGCTGTCTGTGACCAATGACTGAACTGTGCTGAAGTCATCTCCATTTTCCATGGAAATACAGGGACACAGACACCCTGTCCACACTTCTGAGGCACTTCAGAGGGTGCTGCTTTAGCCATCAGAACTTTCCTTATCAGGTAACAAAGGGATGGATTTCTGTGCATACACAGAATCACAGAATGGTTTGGGTTGGAAGGGACCTTCAAGATCATCTCATTCCAACCCCATGCCATGGGCAGGGTCACCTTCCACTATCCCAGGTTGCTCCAAGCCCTGTCCAGCCTAGCCTGGGACACTTCCAGAGATGGAGCATCCACAGCTTCTCTGGGCAACTTTTGCCAGGGCCTCTCCACCCTCACAGAGAAGAATTTCTTCCTAATCTCCAATCTAACCCTACCCTCTGTTAGTTTAAAGCCATTCCGCTTTGCCCAGTCAGTCCCTGTCCTTGTACAAAGTCCCTCTCCAGATTTTTTGCAGGCCTGTTTTAGGTACTGGAAGGACTGAGATGGATATACACTGGGTTGTATTTACATATATATGTAAAATCTTCAGTAGGCCCAGAATAATTTCAAGTAAGTGTTTCTGGTGTTTTGCACAGCACTGAAATGAGATCCATAGATCCAAACAGTATTTCTAAATTCCACCCATGTGTCTATGTCTGTTTGCATCAAACCTTTGGAAAACATTCCTGTTGTTCAAGATCACCTACAATCACAAACAGCAAAGTGATACCAGTTGAAGCCAATGGGTACAATCCTACAGAGAAAAGCACCCTCTCAATGCTTCAGCTGCCCAAAACCCAAGTGAGAAATGGTTTCAGCTCTTCCCTATCTCCAGCTTATTTCCCTGACCCATTGAGGGTCCTCCTTGCTTCTCCTCTGTGGTTCTTCCATTCTCCCATGGACACAGACTCCCCCTGGAGAGTCCCCTGCAGGACTTTACAAGCCACAATCATCTTTCAGCAACTCTTAGGTGGCACCTTGCCACTTCCCATTCCTGTGATCTGACCCTGCCAAATGTGGGACATCCTGGGAGAGGGACAAGACCCCTGCACCAGTGCAAGGGAGGGGGGCACATCCCACAGAGCGTCCAGCAGCTGTGACAGATCCCTGCAGTGCCCAGGTGTCCTCCTGTCTGGGAAACCCCTGGAAGGGCAGAAAACAACCTGCAGCCAGATCCCAGCGATGGGATGGGAGAAAGGCCATGGGCAGAAGTTGGTCTGCTTAGCCAAAGGAAGGAGACAAGATGAATCAATTTGTGCAGCAGGAAGAGCAAGTCATGGATCAGGGTAGAGACAAAGAATGAAGGAGCTCAGGAGAAATGGCACTGGGAGAATGCCACAACATTCACTCAACTACAGAAAGAGCATTTTGAGATTTCAGTTGTCCTGGGGACATTAAAGTGCAGCAGCTACAAGCAAAACAAACATATCTGAGTCCATGTACAACAGCAAAGGCTGTCTTGGAGCTTGTTCTTATTCCTATAAGCTGTAACAATTCTCCCTTCCTCTGTGACAGACTAGGTAATTACAACACTATTTTCCCAATAAAACCAAAAAGTTAGGCTTTCTTTCACCCCGGTTAATTATCTACTATGTCACTGAAGCAGTCATCTGCATTCATCTGACTTGCAGCAAAGCACGCTTCGAATGGCTAATTAAAACAAAACCCACTGCTAAAATCAAATTCCATCGGTGTTTTTCCTGCTAGAACAGCAGCCAACATCCTGGGAAGTCAAACACGAGTGAGGCCAAAGACAGTACAGGCAGGACATGGTGACCTGTGCCAGCCCAGCCTCCTGCTATTCGGGAAGGCAACAGGAGCACAAGAGCATTTTTTGTGTCCTCAGGGAATCAGCACATCACCCGGAGTGGGAAAGGCTTGGGGGAGATCTTAGAGCAGCCTTCCAGTACCTAAGGGGGCTATAAGAGAGCTGGAGGGGGATTTTCCACAATGGTATGGAGGGATGGAACAAGGGGAATGGCTTGAAACTAACAAAGAGCAGGGTTAGATGGGATATTGGGAAGAAGGTCTTGGCTGTGAGGGTGGGGAGGCCCTGGCACAGGTTGCCCAGAGAAGCTGTGGCTGCCCCTGGATCCCTGGAAGTGTTCCAGGCCAGGCTGGACCAAATTGCAGCACCCTGGGATAGTGGAAGGTGTCCCTGTCCATGGCAGGGGGGTTGGAACAAGATGAGCTTTAAAGTCCCTTCCAACCCAAACCATTCTGGGATTCTGGGATTCCAGCCTGTAGCCATGTTTGTGTGATACAAAAAGGCTGCTCAGAAGAAAACCAAAGGCTTTATTTGGTCAGACATGAAAATGGCAGAGTGACTGTGCAATGCCTAAGGAAACCTGGTAAATCATCCTCTGCTAAAGCCCCTCTCCAACTCTAGATGTAGTTTGATGCTTTCAAAGCTTGAGTTCGTTAATAACTTCCACAGTCATGTCATTTTCCATTATGTCATTGTTTCAACAGCTGTTTTCAGGTTTGTTAGAAAAAAAAAAAAAAGGAAAAAAAGAAAAGAAATGGAAGGAAAAAAGAAAATAATATTCCCTTATCCCAAGGCTCTGTCGGAACTTCCCAAGTCTTTGATTCTGGGAGTGCTAAAAGAAAGTATCATATTAAACTGCATTCCTCCTAACACATATTCTAATATATTTTACAGATATACTACAGTCCAATTTTACAATAGGTATAAAATGCTAAAAGACAGAAAAAATAAGAAGAATAATTCCATCTACTTGCTCAACGGAAAAGTTACCAGGTCCTGAGCTATCAAAATATCTTTAAACTTAAAAATACCTGAAGTCAACACTGCCCCTTTTAAAGACAGAAATCTGAAGTCTTTGACTTTGTTAAATTCACACAGAAAATACAGAACGTGGATTTTCAGCATTTTAACTGTGAAAAAACTGTGGATATCATATTTCAGCTAAATGGGAGATTGTGCTCCAGGACTAGAACTTCCCAGGACAGAAAGCTGCTAGTCCTGAAACTCTACATTGGCCCCAAAAATCCAACTACCAAGTTACTCACATGTGTTTTATCATTGTTACCTTTTGCTGGTGTAACCTCGTGCATGCACAGTGCATAAAACACTTTATATACACATATAGGGAGGGGTATGGGAATAAAGACACAAACAGAGGCAGACTGGCTTAAATCCTTGTACAGCCCCTGGTCTGCTCCTTGTTTAATAATGTGATATTCCATTTTATGTCTTCCCCTCATCAGAGAGCAGCTCATAACCAATATTAAGATGGTTTCCTCTTTAACACTGAGTTCCTCACCAGCACAGAAATGCAAACTGCAATGGTTAAAAACTTTTGATACGCCATAAAAATGGAAAGAAAAAATTGTCCTTTACAAAGCAGGAAAGGGCAGGCAGGCAGGTAATCTTCATGGCTTTTCCCCCCCTTTTTTAGAGGCTCTGGGAGTACTCAGTACAATTTTGCAATCATGTAGTTAGGTGCATTTATAAAAATTTTCCTTGTTAAAATCCAAATGGAGCGTGTGACCTCAGATGACCTCCAGTTTTCCAAATTCTTTGTCACCATCTAATTGAATAAATTCATATAAACTGTGAAAACTGACACCCTCGGTAAGAGTGTGAAAGTCCTTGGCTGGTAGAAACTCATCAGTGACTGAAAACATCTTGGTGACCCACTGATGGAAAAGGTCACATTTCAGTTCAGAGATTTTTCCTGTTCTTGGCACTCTATACAAATTCATGTACAGTACTAAATTTCCAGACCTTTGTTTAACAGAAGCATAAAAATTGATGGTGGTGTGTCAGCCATCCAGTGACCTGTGAAGGGAGTTTCTCTCTAAGAGGTACCATCACACCCAGAATATGCCATATACAAAGGGTGTCATGCATGTGTGCCAAAGGAAAAAGGAATTAACCACACTGAAGGGAGGTTTGGTTGCTAACACCATATGGCAACAGTAAGAACAAAGAAAAATGTTTCAATCTTTCTTTTTGAATTTTTCTATCTGGCAAAATAAAAAGCCTAAACAAGTCTGACTTTTAAGCCAAATGAAAACCATGTGCTTTAACTCCTCAGACTGGGTGTCCATATATTAAATAAAACTATTTTAAATCTATCTGGGGATGAAACAGAGCTGTATCTTGTAAGTGAAAAGTGTAATCATGGAAACACAGAATGGTTTGGGGTGGGAGGGACATTCAAGGCCATCTGGTTCCACCTCCCTGTCATGGGCAGGGACACCTTGCACTATCCCAGGTTGCTCCAAGCCTTGTCCAGCCTGGCCTGGAACACTCCAAGGATGGGGCAGCCACAGCTTCTGTGGGCAACCTGTACCAGGGACTCCCCACCCTCACAGTCCAGAATTATTTTCTACTATCTAATCTAAACCTACTCTCTTTCATTTTGTAGCCATTCCCCCTTGGCCTGTCAGTCCATGCTCTTGTAAATCATCTCTCCCCAACAAGACAATAAATAGGGAGGGGTTTGGAGGATCAGTTACTTTCCAGTACAAAACCAGAACCATAATTACTGTAATTACCTACATATTACTTCCTAAAATTTCAAAACAATCCTCCTTCTACTCCCCAACTGAAGCTTCAAGAGCAAGAATAAACTTCCAAGACTGTAAGAACAACTCCAGTGCAGTGCTCTCACTCCTTTAATAGCAGGGGCTGATAGGAATGGCTTTGTTTCTTCTTCTGCCAGATTCCAGCTGCTTCGCTTTGTTTATTCCCGACTTCAAAGTTTCAAACACTGTCCTGTCCCAACAAATAACTTCCTCCAGATGGCATTAGCTCAAGTGCTCTGAGCACTGGGATAGCACAGCACCTGCAGATCTAACTCAGCATCTTAAAATCTTCATTGAAGGTGCCTTTTTTTTCCTGTCATTCCCCCATTTTGCTTTTTCCCTACATAAAATGATTTACATCTGGCATACAGTTACAGAGTACGTTAGCAGGGAAACAGAGCTGTCAGAAATTCTTTACACTAATGGCTAAAGCAAAGTAGAAGAATAAATGTCTACAGGCTCAAAGGTAACAGAACCACTATCAGTAGAAACGTTTTATAGAATCACAGAATGGTTTGGGCTGGAAGGGACCTCAAAGCTCATCCAGTTCCTACTCCCTGCCATGGGCAGGGACACTTCCACTGTCCCAGCTCGCTCCAAGCCCTGTCCAACCTGGCCAGGAACACTTCCAGGGATGGGGCAGCCACAGCTTCTGTGGGCAGTGCGGGCCAGGGCCTCACCACCCTCACAGAGAAGAATTTTTTTCTAAGATCTCCCCTAGCCCTGCCCTCTGGCAGTGTGAAGCCATTGTCCCTTGTCCTGTAACTTCAGGCCCTTGTTCAAAGTCCCTCTCCTGGAGCCCTTTTAGACACTGGCAGGGGGTTTAAGGTCTCCCTGGAGCCTTCTCCAGGCTGAACATCCCCAGCTCTCTCAGCCTGTCAGTGTCTCTTATCTGCTGCTCAATTCTCCTCTCTTATCTGTTCCTCTCTTTTCTCTCAGCCTCTCCTATCTCTTCCTTTTACCTGCAAGTAAACCTGTGAGGCCCACATTTGTACCAATATGTGTCCTGTCCATGTCTCCATGGGTTTCTGTGTGGTCCCACACTGAAATTCACTCATTTTCATACGTGGTTGTACAGGTGAGCTACCAAGCAGAGCAACCCAAGAAGTGGCAGTTTTGGCAAAATCAAAATTATTCCAGGCTTGCTGGGCTAACACATACTGATAAGAAACATCCATATTTTGATGTAAGTAATTCTGAAAGCTGCACTGAAAAGAGAGATTACACTGCAATGTCAGTCATGCTACCAATTATAATGATATTTAGCATTTCCAGTTCAGAGTCATGTTTACCTCTATTGTGCATATTGGCTATTTAATGGTTCTGGAATTCAATGGCTTATAAAGTTGAAAGTGGGTAAGTTATAGAACCAAAAGAATACAATCTTTTCAGGAGTAAGCAGGACCATCAACAGGTTCTCAAATAATCCAATTTTTTGGGGCAAAGTTATTCTCCATTTATTAGAAATGACAGTTTCTCCTCCAGAGCTTTTCTTGTTCTGGCCACCTTGAATCCATGGGCTTATTTAGCTTCTTGTGGAGAAGCTGGCCTTTCTCAGCTCTGCCAGAAATGTGCTTTTTAGGGCATGGACTCTCTTCTCATTTTGTGAATGCTTTGCCAAACATTTACCTCTGCCTTCCACTGGGACAGAAACACAGACAACAAGAACAAGATGTCCTGCAAATGCCTGCAGTTCTCTTTTTTAACTCCAACCCAGACTGCCCTGACTTAGCTGTTTCATGACAAACAGAAAAGACTCGAGGCAAAACAAGGCCAAATTTCTCAGGCTGAGTTACATGAAAGGGGTACATTTACAATTAAAACACTTGAGTTGTTTCACAGAAATGGACAGACATCTGTAGGACTCGAGCCAAAAATGTCTGGATTTAAAAGCACGAGTCTACTGCTGGAGCTGAAAAAACACAGTTTCATTCTCAAAGGCTGCAGCCAACTCATAAACTTCCATAAGTGGGCCACAGACACCAGTGGAGACAGAGAACTATATAGTATGAGTTCAGTTCAAGTTTTGAGCTAAACTTGGCAAATTCCACCTTCCCCTTGGTGTCATGTACTTACAAAAACCCTGCACACAAGCACACAGAAAATAAACACGTGTATACACACACTGTGCCTTTGCTGTTTGTTTGTGTAACCCCTAATGTATAGCCCAGCTATAAATATTTCCAAAAAGAAAATAAATGCAGATCCCCAGCCAGTAAAGGAGGGTGGGGCCAGGCTCAGCAGCTAACAAATATTTCAAAGCAGAATATTTGAAAATGGTTTTTTTCCTCCTCTTGAGTTGGAGTTCAAGGTTCAGTGGTTTTCCAAAACACTCTATATTCCCACCAATAGCAACACTAAACAGAACAAAAACTAGAAATGCATTAAATAAACTAGAACCAGATTTTTCAAAATCCTAACACGGAGACCAGTAGGGAAGGGCAGACAGAAAGCAGCTCCAAAAACATCTAGAGATGAGATTGCAGAGTTTACTAAATAAATATTTCCTTTTGGTGCCTAAAATCCACTCTGCTCCTTTAGATCTGGCATGTTTTGCTCTGTAGAACCTCTCATTGCTTAACAAATTCCTTCCCTGGCCACATCTCTTGCTGCTGTTTCCCACCAAATCCCTTCCAAAAGATGTGTAATGATCTTCCCAAATAACTACAATAATTATTAATACTAAGAAGAAATATTAAAAGTGAATTTGATTTTCCCATACAGATGGCTGTGATTTTTGGATGTGCAATTGCCTCGGAACAAACAGTTTTTCTTTAACATTTAAGCACTGCTGTTTCTAGGCTGCAACCATTTTCCTGAGAAGAACTGAGATGAAGCTCTGTGGTAAATCCTGAAGCAGCAGCTTTTATTTCAGAATAAAAAAGGAGAAGGAGTTGGTTCCTTACTGGTCCAGAGTCTTTGAAAAACCACCAGGAAAATGTGTATCTTGTGCAAGGGCTGGGGGGAGGAGTAATCCCTAAATCCACAAGAGATAACCTGGGTAAACAGCTGGTGGAATCAGGAGAATCTGACAAGTGATAATTAAAAAACTGCAGATCTAATGGTATAATTAATATTTTACTTATTCAGTAAAACTAAATATCACCTACATACCAATTTTTCCCCCTAATTTTATGCAAAATCTAACCAGCAAGTGGACAGGAAGGTAACTTTAAAAGCATATTTGTATTATATATGCAGCTCTGTTATTCACACCTTCATGTTTAGGGCTCCAAAAAAAACATTTTAATGCCTGTATCTGAAACAAAATAAAGAAGCTAAAATAAAGGAACTCAAATGATCAATTGTGGGAATTCACACTTAATTCTAAGAGAAAGTTCTGCTGAACTCCCTTAGGATGCAGAGGCAGTCAGTGCAAACCCAGCAGGAGGATTGGTTCCCCTGAGACCTCGTATCTTAATGATATTAATTGCAGCAATACTGCCTCCAGCTTATCTGCATCGTGCCACAGTGCCAGACATAACAGCATTCACAGCCTGCTGGGGGAGTGGCAAGAAAAAGAAATAAAAATCAAAGCATCTTTTTAATTCTTAGAAGTTACATGGCCTCCTTTTATTGAAAAATCATTTAAAAATACTTTACACGAATAATTAAAGTTGAGCCACCAAAGTCAAGTGATGTTTCACCATCAATTAAGATTTGAGAATTAACATCTTCACAGTTGAAATGCAGATGGGTGTCCCTGGGATGCTGTGGATGCTCCATCCCTGGAAGTGTTCCTGGCCAGGCTGGATCTTGGAGCAGTCTGCTCTAGTGGAAGGTTGGGTTGGAACTGGAGAATTCCAAGCATTGCTCACTGCCAGCTCCCCAGATACCAAATATCCAAAAAAACCGTAGGAATTTCAGAGGATAAGTTCCAGAGAATTTCTGTAAGAAGTCTCAAGCTACTTTCTACCACTAAAAAGTGCAATGAGAGACCTTGATGAGCTCTCCCTCAAACAGACAAGAGGTTTTATCCCCTCCAGCCAAAGCAGCAATCTGCACCCAGGTCTGAGTGAAAGTTAGGGAACGGGTATCAGAAAGAAAACAGAAGACTTTCTGCTTGAAGGGCAGTGCTGCAGGGCAGAAGTTTCTCATGGCAAGTCACTCCTCACATATAATGGAGTCACTAAATGCATTCTTATAATGAAAAATTAAATAAGGTATACTCGGTATAAAAAAAACTTCAAATAACAAGTGTTTTTCTAGATGACCACAAGCAAAATAGCTTTATTTCTCTACTCTGAATACTTAAATATTCACATGATTCTGTGCATTTGTTTTGATGATTTTCACTAACAAAGTCATGGGATTCCCCATATGGAAACAGTTTGCCAAGACTCCCATTACTGTACTACCATCACAAGGATGTTAAAATGCTTGTACCTACAGCACAATTACCCAAAATTTTTGTAATTACACCTTTTCAAAAGAAGATGATGAACGTTTTCCCCAGGAACAAAACAAAACAAGACAGAACAAAGCCAGCCCTATACAGTTAGCATTTTCCAATGGTCAGTCTAATAAATATCTCTACAGATATTTCTAGTACATGAACAAACAAACTTATACAAAACACACCTTTTCCAGCCTTTTGTTTAGCAGCACAGGGTGGCCACTACAGGTCTTACCACTTGTGGATATCAATGACCTTTGGAAAACGTATAGGAATAAGCAGTTCTAGGAAGCTGAGAGAGGCAAACAAGTTTTCTGTTAGCTCAGAAGGAGGACTGAACAAGTAAGCACATATTCAAATAAGGAAAGCATTAAATGTCTTTACTGGAAGATCTGGGAGCTCAGTGTTATAGAAGGATAAAATCATTTAGGTTAGAAAATACTTCTAATATCATCAAGTCCAACCCTTAACCCACCACCACCATGTTCACCCCTAAGCCATGCTCCCAAATGCCACATCCAACACATTTTTTGAACACTTTCGGGGATGGCGATTCCAACACTCCCCTGGGCAGCCTGTTCCAATGTCTGACCACCCTTTCAGTGAAGAAATTTTTCATAATATCCAATCTAAACCTCCCTTGAGGCAACTTGAGACCATTTCCTCTGGTCCTGTCTGTGTCCAGATGCTATTCTGACCTGCTCTTGAAATGAGCACTCAGTGTGATGACAAGTAACTCTGCCTTGACAATCTAATGCCTGAGACCAGAGACTTGGAAAGGTCTGAGAGTAAATACATGATTTTATCTTGTGCTATTTTAAAGTTTGTTAAAATCTAAAATGATTAAACTTTGTGCAATAGAGATAAGCATTCCTCCTTGTAAAAAAAAAAAAGTAATAAAAGAATCTAAAAACCTTGGCCTGTTACATGGGAAAGAGTAAAACCAAAATTCCTTTGCAATACTTGGGTGAATCTGAGCTCTAAAACAGTAGAATAAATGAGCTGGAGAAATGCATTGCTCTACATTTACGTTGCACATTAAGCACAGTGCACCACCTTCTCAACTCTCTCTTAGACACAGCAGTGATTTTAATATCACACCCCCTCCATCTGTGCTGAGTGGTATAAAACAGGGAGAACTGCAGGCAGTTCCCACCAACACTGTGCCTCTTGAAGGATTCACTGCCAGGGAACAGCTCCCCAGCAGCACCAGGCAAACCAACAACTCTTGTCAGGAGCTGCTCTGCACAACCCTTGGAGCCTGCAGAGCCTTGAACAGACCCCTTTCCATCAGGTTCTCATGTGGGCAGATGCTCTTGGCCTCTGAAGCTGCAGCCACACACACACAAGTTGAAATTTGGGCTGCTGGTTGCACCAACTTCCTTCAGGAAGCTCTGCAGAACTTTGACTCTTCTCAGCTCAGGCTGTTGGTGCCAAACCTGGTGAGCAGCCAGTTCATCCACAGCTTCCCTCAGAGCTTTGGGCCATGAGCAGGACTAACAGAACTTGCAGGCAGCCTGAGGGAAAATCATTTATCAGCTCCCTGAATTTAAAAATCCCTGGCTAAAATACAGGGAAATCTGCACTGCAAAGGAACATGTACGGAAATCCAGTCTGCAGGTGTGGGAGCAGAGTGTGGGCTCTGCCTGGTGACAGACACAACTCGGAATCATCCAACCATCCAGGCTGGAAAAGACCTCTGAGCTGAAGGGCACAGACACCTGTGCATCATCACAGAGCACACATCTGGATTCCTGAATTCCTGAATGCTCACAGGAACAGCAGTGACACAAAGCTCCTTAGGAAAGCAGCTTTTGCAAGCCCTCCACACACCCGACAACGACACAGACGCCATTATTCAGCACAATCCTGACCTGACATGGTGACACCCAGTGTGTGCCAGCAGGAGAAGCACAATGGCAAAGGAAGTCTTATCTCGTGTGCCTCATGGAATTTAATGGCTCCCCAGTATGTTACTTGAAGCAAATTCATTCACATTATACACACAATACACTCCCAAGTTCAGAAACACTTTCTCTGCAAGTATCACATAAAGCAATCTGTTTTCTGGCAGCTCCTTGCACATGCTACAATAGGACCAGAATTTTCAGAAACATTATCCATTATTTTCTTTCTTTCTGCATCTTAAATATCAGGGAAGAATTGAGTCTGGAATATACTTAAAATGCAATACATCTCCAAGTTGGGGAATATGTTTTCCCTCGTCATTACTCTGTCACTGAGCATTATGCTGCCTACACAAGAGCAGGAGAGAACAAATGCTTAAAGATCACTCTTCTTTACACACAACATTTAAATGTCACTGTCATTTGATGCAATATTGGGGTTTTTTTAAATCTCGGAGGCAGAGAAGACACATGTTGCAAAATCTCTTGAAACAGCACTGTCTCCTACAATGCTGGAAGCCTGGAAAGGGTCTGGATTGTGCCTGGGGCCTCTCTCACTAATTCTGCAATGCAAACTGCAATGTAGTTTTAACTCTACTATTACAGAGTTCTCCAGTCCTTCCCTATTCCTTCAGATGAGAAATAAACAGCTTAATGCAGCCTCATTGTGCATTGCTCTGTATTTTTAGAGAGCTGCTTGGAAAGGGAGTAGTGGAGTATCCAAGGTGCAGCTTTATTCACACAACCTACATTTATCACGTGCAGAAAGTTTCCTGGAAACCTATTCGAAATCTGATAAGAAAAATCCTCATTAAGAATCATTTGCTTGTTTAATTTTCACTTATTGAGCTTTAATGTACCATAAAAGTAATAACAACAGTGCCTTAACTAAATACTGCTTGTCTTGTGTTCATTAATTTTAGAAGAACACAAAGCTGCCTGTAGATACAGGAAGCTGCTGGAAAATAAAAAGGAACCAATCACATAAACTCAAACAAGAGAATTTTTTTTTTTTTTTGTGGAACATGGAGTTCAACAAAAATGTATTCTGTTCACTGTACACACGACACCAATGGGAATAAGAGCCAGTTCAAGTTCTAAGTTACCATTACTTGGGTAATGGCTTCAAGCTGCAAGGCACAGCTGTACGGGCCCAGCCAGACAGGCTATCACAGCAATGCTTTGATAGCATGGGGCCCTTAAGTGTCAGGATATAGAAAAGGCAGCAGTTGTTGGCTGTGAAAACAGTCTGATACAAACCAGATGGGGACTCACTTGATGGGCAACACAAAGGAAAACAATTGGCTCATTCAACAAAGTCAGGCCACTGCCCCAGAGAATTAACAGAAGACAATAACAGTCAACCAGAGTTGATGCAAACAAGAAACAGCCATGTGGTTACGGTTTAAGGAATTGTTTCTCCTCAGACTAAACATAAAGTTTTGATTTCTAATTCTCATATTCATTAATTTCAGTCTCGTTTACAAGCCCCTTCTTCCTCCAAAGTCTTCCGTGTAATTCATTTATGTAGCACCAGCCTTCACGCACCTACTTAAACAAGGCAAAAAAAAAATCTATGACAAAGGCAGCTATATTAATCTAACATTTCCTGAGGAATGCCAAGACCACAGACAACTTTCTGAACCATGGCAGAACAACATTACAGATACACAGAGTGTCATTAGACATATTTGCATGCATATGGCAATATATTTACTGATTCTTTTTGATTTGAAATGCATAAAGCCCAACAGGTCACATGCTGAGTTACCAGAGTACAGATGTCCTCCAGCTTTGTGAGGAGTTCTTCTGGTTTCTTACTTAGTTTTTTTTAAAAGCAAACTTCAGATCAATTATGTTGCCACATAAGAGTTTTGTCAGGCTACAGTTAAAACATCTATTAAAATAGCTATTACCAAACCTTTTTTGAAGCAATCAAAAATTTAAAAACTGGCCATTTCAGCCATAACTCAAAAAATCCCCAGCCCACTCATTTTTAGAAGCTTGTAGAAGATTATGGTCCAAAATCTTAATTGCTCTTGCTGTTTTATTACAGGAAATATGAAAGTGACATGTGCAAAGGTATTTTGATTACAAATTACTTACAGAGATTGCACAATAACTCAGACCTCTAAGGGCCTTCTGCAATTTCACTCTCAGACTGAAAACATCTGAACTTTCTTTTCATATACTTCAAACTATTCCCTCTGGCAGGCTCTGCACTGTGGAGCTCCACACGAGTGTGAGCTGGGATGGCACCGCTCTGAGAGGCAGCCACACCTGGATACTCCAGCAAGGAGCTGGACATGGAGATGTCCTGGATACCCTGGGAAACCAAACCTGGGTCCTGGCAGCTTTAGCACACCACCAGACATCCTGGAATCACAGAATGGTCTGGGGTGGAAGGGACCTAAAAAAAACCATCCAGTTACAACCCCCTGCCATGGGCAGGAACTATCCACTATCCCAGGTTGCTCCAAGCTCCACCCAATCTTGCCATGAACACTTCCAGGGATGGGGCAGCCACAGCTTCTCTGGGCAAGCTCTGCCAGGTCCTCACCATCATCAGAGTGAAGATATTTTTCCCTAATACCTAATTTAAACCTACTCTGAATGTATGGTTCTTATTTCACAGGCCGACTCTGGAATGACAGAAGGAGTTTGTCCTGTAAGAAAGTGCAAAAAACCTTCGCTGAATTAATGAGTCAGAGAGACAGGCCCTAATCATCCTCTTAAGTGGTTCTAGCCTTCAGCTGCTGTGGTTCTCCAGCCTTTGAGCATGGCTTCACTTCAAAAAAAGGCCAAAACGCAGCCTTGCTTGCATTCAAACCAAATCACCACGTACTGTAGGTAGAAAAACCAGGTTTTACTTCAGTTTCCTGCCCTAAGCACAGAGCCAACCCCCCAACAAAGCCGTGGTGTGCTGTGCTCTCTCTGAGCTAAAACATCTCCCCAGCAGAACTGCGGGGCCGATTTCCAAAAGCGCAGCCAAATTCTTGAAACCTCCACTGCAGGGCTGGGCTGTCACATCGTAGCAGAGAAGACTTTGCCTGCAGTGCTGCTATTATTCATTTTTCACATCACATATATGGAGGTCAGACCGCATTTTCTACGTGCAGCTGAAATTTTGGGTCGAGTCTCTCTGTTAGGTCGTTACCAGAAAATTACGAACCTTAGGAACAGAACAGCCTTTATTTATCAAGCCTTAAACCTCAGAGATACTGGCAGTCGTAGGCTTGCATTAAAAGCAGATGAGAGAGGAGCAGAAACCTCTTTAAATCCCAGGTCTGCCTGCACAGGCAAACCCCAATTGCTGTTGTAAAAGAGGTTTTGGACACGGTCCGTCAGAGAACGCCTGCACACAAAGGCCAGCTGGAGCAGGGGGAGGCACGGCTGCCCAGGCTCCCTCAAAGTGAGGATTCCAACAGGAAACTGCTCCCCCCTTTCTCTTCTCTCTTTTTTTCCCCTTTTTAATCAGGAAGGAAGCTTCATCTTCAGAAACAAGCATTCCCTGTGTAATCTCCCTCTTGGCTGTCTCTAGGAGCAGGTCCAATTACTGAAATAAGCAACATGCACTTCTGAGAAGTCAGTCGTGTATTTACACTGTAACTCAAACTAGTAAATATTTCCCATTTATAACTCTGATTTACGTAACGGGGCACAATGGCAGCTGTTAAGTAAATTAAACAATTTTCTCAAGATCTGTAATTATGGTTTCAGGATTATAAAAACACACTAAAAGAAAAAAAGTCAGAAATTAAGCAATTTGCAACAAATTTCATGCTTTTGGCTTCTACTGAAGATACAGTGGCCTGACAAGGACAAACATTGCAGCTGTTTTACTGTCTTCAAACAAACACAGCTCTGCCTAACTCCTGCAATATGTACAGTGCCTAAAACAAGGTCATGATGTGCAACCCTGAGATCGTTACTTTACTGTAACAATCTGAGTTAGGATGGAGAGCAGGAGATCATCCTGCTAAGTCTAACCCACCTTGATTGGCTAATTTTGAGCCAAAACATAAACATCATTGTACCAGACCCAGAAAAGGTGAGATACATTTTCAGTGTTCACACCTGGCTGATGATTTATTAATTTGTATTAAAAATACATGCCTATATGACATGAAAAAAAGAAAGAGTTAACTGGAAGACGAAGTCCTGCTGTACACAAAGAGAAACAGTTACTTCCCTGCAGCCAAAGCACTGGGGAAAAAAATGCATTTCTCAGACCTGCTCCATATTTTGTGTCACACTCAACAACTTGCACTCGGGTTGTTTAGAACTGTGCTTAAAACCAGCGCTTCTTTCTTTAAAAGCAAAACATAAGTTTTAGATTAGAGCAGAACAACAAGACATACAAAGGTTCTAAATTTAAATTAAGTTTTTCTAGGTGTAGGGGTTTTTTTTTCTCCCCTGAATGACAGCACTCGTGATGAAAACCAGAACACAGTAGCCCACAGACAAAGTTTAACCCATCTCCATCATTTACTACTGTTCCCTGCAAATGCAGTCACCAAAAGCACATTTGCAAGTGGTATTTCAGAGATGAGGATTTGTTGTACTTCACTGACAGAATCAGTTGTATGGAAGATGAAGAGGGTTTTACTCCACCTTTATGTTAGGAAATGTTATTTATTCCACGCTGTTACAAAACACAGCCCCATGTGCAGCCTCAGCACTGAGCAACAGGTCATGCATGACAACTTTAATCTTCCCTCACCAGTCCTTACCCTATTTTTTAACAGGAATGCTCCTTTGGCAGCCTGCATTTCTCAAAATCAGCATGTTATCAAAGAGTAGCATTACCATTGTTTACACAGTGTGCTTCATTTGGAAGACATCCTAGATAACATTTACTCCATTATTTGAAAATCTCATGGGCTCCTAGTCTTCAGAAATTAATCCTGTGGGCACGGGAACCCTATATTTATGTTTAATTATAGGCAGTCTTTGTATCACTGCATTGAGAAGGTGGTGCTGGACAAACCTGGCCTCTCCTTGGTGCATGAAGTTGAAGGTCTGTTTACTCCTAAAGCATGTAGAAAAACAAGCAAATAAAGTACCTAGTAACAACATTGGTCACCAGCATGAAAATTGCCTGTAAGGCAAGCCCTTTCACAATCTAATAAGCAGTAGAATTTAAAAAAACCAATTTGATTGTGGACACGAATCATCTCTATATCCATCTTTATTGGCCACTTTGGTTTTCTTCATGACTTTACAGCTACGCCTTGTCTCTCCTAGCAGTGCAGAAATCTACAAAGCATTAAAAAAGAAAAAAAGTCTATCATCTGAGAATGGCAGCTTTCGTGAATCCCCAGTGTCCCTTGTAAAAGAGGTCTGGGGGCAGACAGTCAGAATTTGTGAGTTATTCATCACTCACCTCATACACACTCGTGTCCCAGGGATTTCTCTCCTACCTAGCCACTCCCTTCACTAACAGCTGGCTCCTTCAGCTTTCATGTAGTGGTTAAAAAAGTTGAATTGAGAGCAATTTAAGAACAGGTAAAGCTGAAGGGAGTCCAGCTGCCTCTGCTCAGGGCTCAGCAAACCCAGCACAGCGGGGAGAGCAGAAGCTGCTCCTTCTGTTGCGCTGCTCCCAGACTTGCACGAGCCACTGAATTATAAAAGGCAACATCTGCCTTCCCTGCCAACCAGAAAAATGTAACAAACTCAGCACATACTGAAGACATAAAGCCTGCATTTCTCCTATCACAGTGCTATATATGTTTCTCCAAGTTGAAATATGTGTTTGTAATACTCCTTGTCTTCACCTGTCACCAAACAGTATCCAGGCAATGTGTTGCCAGCACCCAAAAGCATCAAGACTTCCTGCTCTGATACTGATGCCTTCTATAAAAGAAACTAAAAAGAAAAAAAAAAAAAAGGAGATAAGAGACCTACTTAAATGACTGTTAATCCAAGTAAGGATGGTCATCCCAGGAGATCCTGTGCTGCATGTGCCAACTGAACTAACCCAGCTGGCAGCAGGTCCACCTGAGACCTGGAATGGTTTCTGACTCCAGCTTTGCTGGCAAGGATGCCCCAGGCTGTAAACTGAGAGTGACTGAGGAGTATAAATGTATCTTATTCAGGAAACTGCCTTTGTAGGCTGTAATCTATGTGAGAACCTGTAGCATAATCCTGGAGGCAGTAACTCCAAGCAAATGCCCTGCTGCAAAGGGAATTTCTCCGAATCACAGAATGGTTCGGGCTGGAAGGAACCTTTAACGATCATCCAGTTCTGACCCTCTGCCATGGGCAGGGACACCTTCCACTAGACCAGGTTGCTCCAAGCCCCATCCAACCTTAAACACTTCCAGGGATGGGGCAACCACAGCTTCTCTGGACAATCTGTGCCAGGGCCTTCCCACCCTCACAGCAAAACTTTTCTTCTTAACATCTAATCTAAACCTGACTCTTTTCAGTTTTAAACCATTGCCCCTCAACCTGTATAAAAAGTCCATCTCCCTCCTTTGTATAAGGCCCCTCTGAGGTACTGGAAGGCCACAATGAGGTCTCCCTGGAGCCTTCTCTTCTCCAGACTGAACAATCCCAACTCTCCCAGCCTGTCTCCACAGCAGAAGTGTTCCAGCCCTAAGATCACATCTCGTTGCACTGACACACTGAGGCACATCCTTTAGAAAAACCAGGAATTTCAATTTACATTCTTTTACCATCACTGCTAACAAATAGGCATATGAGTTAAACTAGTACAAGACCACAAAGATCGAATGCCTCTTCACAACGTTTTGACAGAAGCTGATGTGCAAAGGGACTTCAGACTCAATTATATGTCTACAAATGAGCAACAGGTTCAGGAGAGACTGTTCTGATCCTTTTCCATGACCCACCACAACACACAGGCCACAGAACAGCTAAGCATGCTTACTTTCTAGATGCACATCAGTTCTTTCTTGTTAAACCATGGGCTCAAAGCTGTGGAACCACTAATTTGTGAGAAACTTCTCCCTCCAGAGAAGAACTAACTGGAAACAGCCCTGGGGCTGATGTAAGCATTAAGTACATGGGGAGTCTCTGTCCTTAGGTGGCTTGCCCAAGCCCATTAATTTTTTGTGTGTGTCCCCCATTTATATAAGCAATGTTTGCATGAAAGGGGAAAGCAGGTCAGCCTAGTCAGCTTGCCACCATCTGCTTTTATTCAGAGTTGCTCAAGATCAGTGCCAGTGGGATCAGTGCCCATTAAAGGGGTTTATTGTGTGTGTTTATTTTTTGCTCTTTACAATGAAGGCAACAGCAATTACTGTAAGTTTGTAAAAGTGCACACAAATCATAATCCTCAATACAAAGCTGCTTCAGTCAGATCCCAGCATGTTTATGAATCCCAGGCAGGCTGTGAGAAAGGCTGTCCTGGCACAACAATTTCCATAGGCTGGGGAGGAGTGTGGTAGTGTCCAGGAGATCAGAGACTTGTATTTAATAGTTGTTATCAAGACCATCCCCTGTTTGCAATCCACAGCAACTCCAGCTGATTCACCACCACACGAGTCTTAGACAAAAGAAAAAGCCTCACATTGGATCTTGACCCCCAGACAGGCTGACAATAGATGGGTTTATACAACCAAAACTAGAACTGGTAAGAGATCAAAGGTAGGCTGCCAAAGTGGAAATAGCAATTTAGAGCTCTCAGTGAGCACATTCCAACCCCTCAGAGTGGATATGCAGCAGCAAGAGGTGCCCTTCCTTTAAGGAGAATTCTGCCTAGGATATGCCTGGCCACTAGAGACACAAGCTACCAAACACCCCAAAATGAAACTCAATATAAAAAAATCCCAGCAATCAAACAATTGTTAAAAAAACCCCACCCTAACTGGCAAAAAAGGGGGGAAAAAAAGGGAAAATACAGAGAATCGCAGTAGGAGAACTGCACTGCTTTGGTTCCAGGCAGTCACTAGTGTTTGAAAAGTAAATGCAATTATGAATAAATTTCTGAAAAATAAATTTGAATTAATTTGGATGTAAAATCCTTTACATTTTTAAGATATACTTCAGAACAGATGATCCTCTGAACCCTCTGGTGTCTGTGTGATGCGATGTGATGTAGGCAGCTGATGCTCGGCAGGCACCTGGAGCAGGCACCACATGGTATTTTGTGGTAAAAAGGGCATAAAGTGATAGGAAAAGGGGGAATGGCCTTAAGCTGAAGGAAGGTAAATTTAAGTTAGATATTAGGATGAAACTCTTTTATTATATGGGTGGGGAGACCCTGGCACAGGTTGCCCAGAGAAGCTGTGGCTGCCCCATCCCTGGAATTGTTCCAAGCCAGGTTGGATGGGGCTTGGAGCAACCTGGTCTAGTAGAAGGTGTCCCTGCCCATGGTGGGGGGTTGGAAAGGGATGATCTTTAAGGTCCCTTCCAACCCAGACCTGTCTGTGATTCCATGGTTCTATGAACAAGGACAAACTCCAAATGTACACAGGGTGTTTTATGCAGCAGTGCCACAGATTTTCAGCTTATCAGCATGAAAAAGGCACTGGTCCCTCAATATTTTCACATTTCAGCCCCCATGCATGAGTGAAATAAATACCAGGCTTCATTTTAGCATTGCCCTGAAGTTTAACTTCTGATCTACAAAACACACTTACAGCAATGCCACAGGTCACTGGATCAGATCACCTTCAATCCTTTAAAATCTAGGCTTGAAGAGGGAATCAGATGAGATTTTGGAATATTTACTTTGAGCCCCAGAAAATCTGAATAAAGACAAGCAAAAAATCTAAATATTTGACAGTCTCCATAGGAAATAATGCTTTCAGTAGTGATCATGTCACTTTGAAGAAGTTTTTCTTGCCCTTTCTGCAGAAAAAACCCATCTGCTGCTGGAATTTCACTGAAAATCCTGGCTGCTGTGTTCAGACCAGAGGAGGGGCTTGGTACAGGGACACACCCTAAAATTCTGCAAAATAAGTGTGTTAAACGTCTCAAAAGTGAGGCGTTTTTCTTTTTACTGTGCAAAAAGTGCAAAATAATTCCCTCCAGAGATCACCCATACACACATCCAGCAGTGGGTTCTCCTGAGGACTGGACAAGGGAGGTGTGAGGATACAGAAAGCTGTGCAGGTTTCGTGATGGGTGTAAAGCATCAGCAGCACAGGCACCAAGGGGAGGCTAAAAAGGGAAGTTTTCTGCCTTTGCACAAGGCAAAAGCATCAGCACAAGGTCACAGCAATGTCACTGCAGCAGGGAGAGAGCTGTGTCCCTCTGTGACACTTAAGGAGGGCTGCAGGAGGAGAAGAACGAACTCTCAGCCTCTTAGAAGTTGAAGGAAATTGCCAAGTGACCTGTAGGAAAAGGACTGGCCAATACATGGTGTGGGACTGGCCTCCAGAGGAGGATCCCCTTCTCCCTGAGCACAGCACTCAGCAGGAAACCCTCAGACTGCAGGGCAATATGAGACTGCTTGGTACAGTTTTCTCTAAGTATAAACTGTGTTGTCTTGGATTTTTCATTTCTCCATCTGACCACTTGGATTTCAATTCATTTAGGTGCCTCAAAAAATCAAATTACACTCTAGGAGTCTAAAAAACAAACCAGGGTCGTGCTTCACCTGCTTGTAGTTCCTGTTCTTCAGACCTTTAGCACAAATAAATGAGGGGAAAAGATGACAAGTCTGTGAGACCAGAGGATCATTTCCCAGGAAGAGATCTTTTGGGAATGGGTACAAAGATGTGCACAGTCCCATGAAACCCACAGCAGTTCCTGGTGTTTGGTTCCTCATGACTCAAAGCTGAAGCAGCAGAACACACCCAGAGCAGGACATCATCATCCACAGTGATAAATTCACCCAAGACTTTGCCTTAAGCTATGAAAAGTCCACTGTCTGGTTTAACATTTTGTCTGAGAAATAACTGAAGGAACTCAGTGGGAAAAGAAGCAGCCACAGATATAAATGACACTTGTTAACAGACAAATAATATTTACAAAAGCCAAGAAATTAAAAGCTCCTGTTCCAAATGTACTACACCACTAAATATTGACTTATAGGAATTCAAACTAGAAACTCTCAAGCGTGGCTACTGAGGATTTTATGTGGGATATTATTCAAAATGCACACTTATTACTCACATGGATGTTTTCTACTGCATGGGCTATCGTGTAACTGCTATGGACATGTGCAAGAATCAACAAAACTTCCTTGAGAACTGGTGTTCTAAACCACTTGGAGCACCTAGAAGCCAATGACTACTTAGAGAAAAGACAGAGCTTCTGTGGGAAACACAGCTTTGCATTTCCTGACTTGCCCCAGTGTAAAATACATTAACTGCATGATGTCAATGAGCCACCTGATAGCACAGAGAGGTAACTGGATAGGAAAACCAGAGGCAAAATAGACCAGAAACATCCCTGGAAGGGTTCAAGGCCAGGCTGGATGGGGCTTGGAGCAAGCTGGGATAGTGGAAGGTGTCCCTGCCCATGGCAGGGGGTGGAACTTAATGATCTTTGAGGTCCTTCACAACCCAAACCATTCTGTGAGTCTGTGCCAAGATTTCTGAAGAAGCACTGAAAAAAACTTACATAAAACACTTGCTTGGAAAATGCCTTAATTGCAGCTAAGTGATTTCATTACTCCAATTCCCAAGACCTTCTCTCAGAAATTAGGCAAATTTGAGAAGCAATACAGGCTACACAAACGATTTCTGCCTCTCAGGTCATGGTGGTTCTCCCTGGAAGAACAGCTCTGGTTTGCTTCACCAGCTGCTATTTCCAGGGTGGTATGAAGAGTCTTTAGCAAAAGCCTTCAGTGAAATTCAGGCCAAAAAAAGAAACAGCAGGATATTAAGGGAAAAGTAAACTTTCAGTAGAATAGTCATTGAGTTTGACCAAAACAGTTCCAGTTCTAAGAAAAAAAGAAAGACCTTTACCCTTATCCTAATCTTCTTCCTTCCTTGAAGCATCTGTTACAGATTTGCCTCACGCCACAATAGTTTTAAGAAAAAATAACCCAAAACCTAACTCAGAGCAATTCCTGGCTGAAGAAGAAAGACAAAGAAGTATTTAGTTATAGCCATATTTTCAGTATTACAGCTTTCAATATAGCCTAATGTCAATGTTAACACAGAAGCAGCCCATTTTCAATACTCAACAAGGACTATGGAATTTTTGTTTTTATACAGATTGTTTCAAGGGCTTCTTGTCATCTTATTCATTTATTGCACAGATCATCTCCTCCCACAAGCAGTTGTGCAATCTCTCTGTGGCAACAAAGCCAATTGCTCCGTGTCCCAATATTCCTTTCCCATGTATTTACACTGCCTGAATATAATTCACTAGCTGGAGATAAAAAGGAATTACTATCATCAAACTGTGCTCTCTAGGTCACATTTTGAGAGTCTATGCTGCAGGGAAATAATTAAGTGAAAATACATCTACCTCTGAGCTGCTCATATTCAAGTTTAAAAATGCTCTGCACTCTCGCATTGCCACCTGTTCTTTCATTTTAATGTTAAAAATTCTGAATCCTTTTAATGTTATCCTGAAAATGTTTAAATTCTGGCAATCTGAGCCATCACAAACCGCAACAATTACTATCATATTAAATTCATGAAGATATATGAAAGAATGAGACAAAGATTAAAGGGTATTATAAAGCCAAAAATATATATGTATGTATATTATGTACTACAACTATATGTTTTCAAACCACTGTCTCCACTGAGTCTAGAGAAGGCACACATTTCAATTAATAATGCATCCAGGCTTGATTTCCAGTTGTAACTTTCAGGAGACTTTACCCTTTCAGGCATGATATTGTAGCAGTCCTGAACTTATACCTTCATTAGAAGCCATCAATCAACTTTCCTTCAGTAAAAACACATGTTCACTGCAGACCACAGAAATGTTTAAACAACAAAAGAAAGCTCTAATGTGTATATATGCTTATGGCCATAGAGAGATGAATCAGATCTTGTCATGTACTTATCAATTAAATAAAAATGGCTTTTTTCCATCCAACTTGACGTCCAAAACAGTTTTGCTTTTCTCCCAACACTGTGAATTCACACTTCATCTCAGGGCTTTGGATTTCCTAAACTCTAACACCAATCCAACCACTTACCCTTTAAACTCTGAAAAACTACCTAAATGGTCCTGCCTCCAAAATGCTTCTCCATTTCCAGGCAAGCATTCCTTGTCCCTTGCTATCCCAGGGAAGGCAACCATCTGACATGAAGCTTTTATAAACAAGGTGCTTTGAACTTACAGTAACACATGTGCTTAATTTTAAAACGTTGTATTTACTTAAACCCACGTACACTTATCATGTTGCAAGCTTTCCTTTTTCTTTCAAATGCTTCTTATTAATTTTTACCCTCAACTTTTGGCCTGATTAAGGTCTCTGTGGTGCAACTTAGAGAGAGAAGACATTCTGGTTAAAACTGACAGACAGTTGTTTCCATTCGCAAATCCTCGAGATTTTTATTGGCTTATTAAATATGTATACTTTGAATGAGATTTCAATTATCCTGGTATAGAAATCATCCTTTTTTTTTGTTGTTCCTCTCAAAGAAAATTGACTACTGCCATCTCCTGGTCGCACATTTTCAGCTGACAGACACAGCTGGGCTGTGCCCAAATTCCCTGTGTTACAATAGAGATAAATGCAGAGGTAAAAGTAAGTAAACACAGACCTGCACTAAGTTGTGCCACTTCAGCTCTGGAAGATTTTCCACTAATTATCTACAGATAATTTTTACATTATTCATAACTTTCTTCATATGCAAACCACAGTTTTGAAATTAGGTTCCAAGTCCCACGACCAATAACATTGGCCTGGGGCTTTTCTTACCACTTATAAATATTTGAAGCCAAATAATTCCCTCAGAATTCGATGAGATGCTTTTAAAAAAATTAAATGGAAGAAGTTCAAAGAATTATTTTTAAAAGGGCTTGAAGGAAGAATTTTTCTGTGCTAGGGTGGAGCAATTATAATTGCATATATTGTAGACAGGCAGGTTTTTAGATTCTTGTTCTTAGAATGGAAGATGAAAACTGCTACACATCTCACTCTAGCACCTCCACAAACTTCTTATCTGCTGAAACAATTATCCATGGCAGTCATTTGCACAGTTTATCCTATTCCAACCCTGACTTGAACGACAATAAACAAAAGATATTCTCTCCCTCTCTTTCATCATCCTGAACACCTTTACAAACACTGTTAAGCAACCTCCAAATATAGCAGAGGTAATACTTAGTGTCCTTCATAAATGAAAATCATTATCTGTTACACACCAGCTTGAAGCCCATCTCACACCAGATCATTTTAACATTGAAAATATCTTTTTATTTTCCCCCACACTTGCATGATCTTAACTTCGTATTATCTTTCAGTTCTCCTGTAGCACTCCTGTGTTTTCTCAAGTGTGTGAACCACTCCCTTTATCACAACATTATGAACACCTCGTTTGCTGAACTGCACTCTACAAAGCAATTAAGATTCAGTTGACTACAGAAAATGCACGTTGTAATGCTCTTGGCAAACACAGATTTAAATAAATACCTAATTGCCAAGATTCTCATGACTTCCATACAGATACATTTCATAGAATCACAGGATGGTTTGGGGTGGAAGGAATCTTAAAGATCACCCAGTTCCAACTCCTGCCATGGACAGGGACATCTTCCACTATCCCAGGTTGCTCCAAGCCCCATCCAACCTGGCCTGGGACACTGCCAGGGATGGGGCAGCTTCTCTGGGCACCCTGTGCCAGGGCCCCACCACCTTCACAGGGAAGAATTTCTTCCCAATATCCCATCTAACCCTGCCCTCTGGCAGTGAGAAGCCATTGCCCCTTGTCCTGTCACACCAGACCCTTGTCCAAAGTCCCTCTTTAGGCACTGAAATGTGTTCTAAGGTCTCCCTGGAGCTGTGTCTTCTCCAGGCTGAATTTCCAATCCTTTCATTATCCTATGTACACACACAGCCATCACTTTGTACACATGTATACACAATGTACACATAAATGTCTGGAAATTTTGTAGTAAGGAAAACCAGATTTTAAAAAATCAGCACTTTATTATATGTCAGTATACAACAATAGTTAGAAGTGATGTGCTTAACTGAGAGAGCTCTGTTTGCACAGTGACATTGATTTACCTTCTTGTTGCATCTCTTCAGATTTCCTTCTCACAAAGATAACTCGAGGTCTCACAGTCTCAACGTGTGCAGCTCCTTGGCTTTCCTCCTATGTATCACACATTAAAATATTACAAATCTCACTTTGGATGTAAAAGCACAGCAAGATTACATTCAGCTTCAAGAAACACCCAAAGAGGTTTTTAAAGATTCATTAAACATGTGCACTTGTTCTCCTTACATCTGACTTCAAGAGAATTCAGCTCTGAATTAGCCTCTTACAGGTATTCCCTCTAGACAAACATCCTGGGAGCAGCAGGAATGGATGGGAAAGTGCCATTTAGACCTGAAGACACAGGAGACTTTCAATTTTTACTCAAAGCGTGTAGTGGAAAGAACATAAAATTTCTCTGGCTTTCTTCAATACCCAAGATATCTCCCTAGATATTACCCTCCTGACTAGCAACAGAAAGAAAAAAGAAATATAAAAATTTCAGCACACAGGTTGGAAAACCCAGGCCAAGACTAAAATTTATTTCCTTGGCCATGTTTTTAGAACTGGTTGCTCCAAGCACCATCCAGCCTGGTCTGCAGCACTGCCAGGGATGGGGCAGCCACAGTTTCTCTGGGCACCCTGTGCCAGGGCCTCACCACCCTCACAGGGAAGAATTCCTTCCCAATATCCAATCTAACCCTGCCCTCTGTCAGTTTAAAACCACTACCCCTTGTCATGTCACCATGTGCCTGTCTAGAACACTTAAGCTTTCTCTTAAGACAGACAAATTTAAAGCAGACAAGGTGAGAAAGAGTTGAGATTATTTTCTGAGAGCATGAAGGTCTCATGGAAATGTGACTGAAGGACACCAGTGTTACAGAACATTAAATGCCAGCAGCGTAACAGTTCTCATGGGTCCATCTGAAGTGTTTGGTTTTTTTCTATTGGACTTATAACACAGCAAAACTCAGTTTAAACTGAACCAAGCTGCAAACAGAAGTTGAGAGATAACACAGATTCATAACCTACAATTATGCATTCCTGAAGATTAAAAACCCATGTCTTTTGAAATACTAACAAATGAAAGCTAATGAGAATACCAAAGTGACAATCCCACTTGAAAAATGTGGATTGTATAAAAACATCCGTACTTATAAAAGAATATTATGAAAATATTTTGCAACCAAGTGATTTTCTAAGATTTTAACAATGCATTTGGGACTTCAAATGATTTAGATTTACCATCTCTGGAATGTGCAGCCACGCAAATATGACTTCAATGTTCCTGTCCCTCCCATGATCAAAATGATTTATTTAGAATAGGAAGAGCCCAGCTTCCTCCTAGTCATTCTCTTGTTTCTCAGACCTAAGACCATGGGGGCAAAATGGCCACAAATAACAGTTAATTCTTGTATTGTTGCACAAGAATGGACAGAAGGGGTCAAAGTAAAGATGCATTTAGTCTGGCTTTCTGTCTAACAGTGGCTGAAAGCATATATAAATCTCAAAAAAAAAAAAATCTAATGCCAGAAATGGAGGAGCAGCCAAGGAATTTGGGTAGATAAGAGAATTCCTGTATGACTTAAGCCATTTGTTTTGGACTGAGTGACCACACAGACTTCACTCTTCATGACTAAAAGGCATTTGCTCGTGCCCTTTGTGAAAACTCAGTGCTCTTGCTGCTGGTCAAAACCTGACCTACACAGCAGTGCCAGGGAGCAAACGAGTCTGGCAGCTCCACATCCCTGCCACAACCTCCCTGCCACGAGGCTCCTGCCCATACAGGCTGCAGAAACCACCCAGGCTCTGCCATCACAGCTCAATGCCCAGCTGGACACCCTCTGAAACCCTGAATTTTCTCAGGTCTCTCAGCAAACTTTGCTCCTAAATGGATTTCTCTTCTGGCTTTGTAGGTAGGTGATACAGTTTCATTTCAGTGAAGGCAAACACTGTCTAGAGATGAAGAAAAAGATGTGAGAGTCGGTGAGTAACTTGTGAGGAAATCCTTCAAGAAGTCTGAGGTGATGACTGCCTTAAACATTGCACAGAATGAATGAATCATCCTGAAAGCCTGAGTAGCTCCTGCTCTCTTAGCTGGTGTGATGTTACCAGAAAATCTGTCAGGCAGGTGACAAGGCAGATCCAATGGCAGAGCTGAATGCAGATGCCATCCTTAATTAAAGCAGGGGAAAGGTTCATTCCTGTCACAGGGCAGATAAATGCTGTCACAACAAGCTTTCAAACCACCTGGTACAGGGATTAGTTTTTAATTTCAGAGAAGGATGTACAGATCTAGTAGAGGATCTTACAGAATATGACTTAACTACAGTGAACATCTCTCCTGGATGGGGCAATCACTTATGATTACCTCACAGATAAGATAAAAAGTTACCCTGTGAGAAAGTGATTTAGAGTCTTACATCAGGAATAACCACACACAGGGAAAAAAGAAGCCCAACAAAACCACACAGACCAAGTTCTGGGGTTTGGGTGTGTGGTTTGAAGGGAGGGTGAGTTTTACATGCCAGCAGGCAAAAAAGAGAAAGCCACACTAAGGGTTCAGATGCAAGGAAAAGTTTCTGGAGGTAAGATAATGTATAACTACAGATAAAGGGTAAGATAATATATTAACTAGCTGTATATTTTCTGTGAAAGACAAGTGTGTTACCTTCTCTGTCCCTATTCCTTTTGGCTAGAATCCACTTTTGCCTGTGAACAGTCATTCCAAGAAAGTTTGTTCTGGTGAGCTCAAAGTGAAAGAGGTACAACATATAAAATCTTCTCTGAAGATGCAACACATCACTTTAGGTGACAAATTTAAGAATTGCCCAGACAGCAGTGGCACCACACACATCAAGGCTCAAAAGCATAAACCCAAAGGCAGGTTAATATAAAATACTTTAGGTTATTTTTAACACAGAACATCAGGGAAGGACAGAATTTATCCACAAACACAGCAACCATGGTAAGTATATGCTTTCAAACACACTGTGAAGCCTCACATATTAGAGAGCAGTCTGCCACCTCATTTTTAGCTTTTGCCACTTGGTATTTGGATTTAGTTAGCAAGTACACCATCATCTCTAGGTAACAGCACATACTAATAAAGTAGCAAAAAACCAACTGTCTAGGTTTGAATCAGAGATCAGTAGGATGTTCCTCTAGCTTTAAGTGTTCTGAGGGACATCAAGGTTCTGCCTTTCCAACCCTGCCAGAGGAAATGAAGCTCCTGAAATGCTGAGTCAGAGGGTTACAACTCATGAGGCCAAATCTCTGTTGTCACTTCCTCAGCCACATATCCATGATGTTATTCTGCATTTGAAGGACTGTGCCCCTAAAACACTGGAATGCCCCAATGAATGTACAGGACTGGACCCTGTGAGACCAGTGAAGCTGGAAGGAAGTGCAGAAAAGGTAAAAGAGAAGGTATGAACTTCAAATAAAGGATGTTATAAGGATTTGTCACAGGAAACACCATCACCTTTATTGCACACATGCACCTTGACTGCAGCTTCTCAGCTGAATGTGTCACTTGAAATGCACCAGTTCTGTGATGTCAGGCATGACAGTGAAAGAGGAAAATTTGTTTCTCCAGGTTTCAGTTTGCTCTTTCTGACTAGGTACAGGAAAAAATCCTTTCAGCTCACCTGGGACAGATCCTCTGGGAGTGGTGTCACTCTGTAGCCTGGCTGTGCTGCTGGCAGAACAGGGTTTGAACCTGGCTGTGACTCCAGTTCAGCCAAAAGCATCGGACTAGGACTTGTATCTGCATCTCTAAGAATTTCTGCTGGGAGAAAAAAATTCCTTGATGAGCTGGAGAAATAATCTCCTGGTCAACTCATGTGGCAGAATGTGCAGCCTTTCAAACTTCCAACAGTGGGACATGCAATGTGAAAGAAAATTATTTCTTCCTTGCATGGTTCATTGTATAGCCCTTAAATTGCTCTTGTGGGGATAAAAATGAAATAAGAAATATTTCAGGTCTGTGAAAATTGAAAAAATAAATCAGCTTTATCATCTATAGATTTCTAATGTGGCAGCATCTGAGAAAGCTTCAGAGCTGTACAGTTCATCATACTATTATATGCTTAATGAGCTTTATCACACTTACTGGAAAGAAATTGGAAAAGCTTCTTCATTAAAATGTTTCAGTCCTGTATGAACTAAAAGAAACCTGTATATAGTCTCTTTTAAAGGGATAATTTGCTCTCTAATGCAACATTTATCATGGTTTTGCAGCCTGCAAGTGTGTAAAGCATCTTTATGAAAAATGTACTGACAGCTCATGAACTAACTTTAGCCTTCTGCTATCATACAGAGCCAAAGAATGAATTTTAAGCCTAATTAACTACAATCATTGCTTAATTAACTGTAATTATTGTTCACTTTAAAACTGCATGTGCCACATTTCATTTGCATGTTGGTTTTTATATCCCTGACTTTAAGCACTGAAAACAAGGATTTATAAATGATCATCAAGATGCTGTTGTGTACCTACATGAGCAACACCTGGACATTGTGTTTCCATAATACCAACAAAAACTGGTCACACAACTGGAAACAACCCACAGACACACAATCCCCAAAATTCTTACAGATACCTCTGTGAGTGACTCATGCTGACAGAGGAATCGAGTATCCACTGCAAGGTTTTATCTGCAGAGATGCACACCCTGAAATATGTGAACTCTGACACCCACTGGTGTAACCATTATTTAGTAGTAGCCCTAAAAATAAAATTATCACATAAAGTGATGGACCTGCATTGCAGCTGTTGTGGCTATCAGGAAATAGTTGACTTGCACTGGGCTGAAGGACAGGCAGTGTTACATCCCAGTGGAGAGAGGAAAAAGGTTTGGAAGAAAAGTGGAATCAATCACAGATCATTCCTTCCACCCTCCACCCGACCCTCTCTCCAAAACCAGATTGTTTTCCCTTCAGTGTTGACTTCACTAACAAAAGGACTTAGAAACAAGGATTTCTGTTTCTCCTTGATATGAAAACAATTCTTTGAAAAGCAGATTCAAGCTTTTATACAGTGCTGTTTCCTTAGCAATGCAGTGAATTACTGTGCTGTGTTCAGAGGTGGGGAAGGGAGGGAAACTAAATTAAAAATCATCAGAATGCAACAAAACTCAGTCTGGGATTATAAAGATTCTGTAAAAGCACAGGGCGTTCCCCTGTGGTGGTTAGTCCAGGGCACTTGCCTCCTCTCAAAAATATGCTGCAATAAAAACAACACTACAAGATTTAGAGAGATGAGCTTAAAAATCAGCAGTGAAACACACTGCTGGTGGATTATCATCACATGCAGGAGCTGGTTTGAAAAGCGTTAAGATATTTACAGGACAGTCAAAGGGCATCCTAAATTAAATTAAATTAATTAAAAAATTCTTTTTAAAGATACAAGGAGATACAACCCTGTTATGCCAGACACAGCCATGGATAGTCTGGGTAAGGAGGACATAAGGACAGACAGACATAGAGACAGGTTCTCCCATTGACAGGCATCTTCCAACTCCACGGTCCTGAGCACCCTTAGAGACTTACAGAACCAGAAAAATCACAGAATTCCAGAATGGTTTGAGCTGGAACCTTAAACCTCATCCTGTTCCAACCCCTGCCACGGACAGGGACACCTTCCACTGTCCCAGGTTGCTCCAAGCTCCATCCAACCTGGCCTGGAACTCTGCCAGGGATGGGGCAGCCACAGCTTCTCTGGGCACCCTGTGCCAGGGCCTCACCACCCTCAGAGCCCAGAATTTCTTCATCACATCTGATCTAAATCTCTCCTCTTTTAGTTAAAACCATTGCCCCATGTCCTGCACTATCTGCAGATGATCTGATCACTGATTTATTGCTCCATCACAGTGTCCTTAGTGCTGACTGTCCTCTACCAACACAGCCAAACAAGAGACTTGGAGAAATCTCTTATCTCAGGGAGCCTCATGTAACCAATCTCCAAACAACATCCAACAAACTACTTTAAAGCAGAAGTCTGACAATATATAAAGTACCAGAATGTATTTTCAAGGCTGACACTGGTGTAGCTGGTCCAAAATGTTAGGTCACAGCTGGTTTAAAAGGTTACTCTCTGTGTGACCAGTTCAAATGTTAATCACTTCAAAACCAAGCAAATACTCTTATTTCTCCAAGATTGTTTTTGCCAAGTGTTAAAAACACATTCAATTTCAATCCACTTCCTACTGGTCAAGGGTTAATAATGTGAGATAAGCTTCTCTTGTCAAATTCATAAATGTGAAAATTAAAAGGACAGAAAACCAGCTGTTTGATCACTTTAATTTACACAACTTCGGATGAATCAGTGCAACCACGTTTGTGTTGCAACAGCTTAATAATTATTTCAGTTTAGTTTAAACATATGTAAAACCACAGTCAACAAAATAAGAGTTTCTACATGCTTGCAGCAGTTACATTAAACAAATATGGAAGGACATTTTCAGATAACAACAGAGAAACTGGGACAAAAAATAAAGGAGAGGAAGGATGGACCACTGGTTTCAGCACAACTTTCAACTGAGAAGAAATAAATTTCCCTGCTTTACCACAGCAACTTATCCCTGCTTTGTACAAGATGTGTGTGCCTCAGCTATCCATCTGGGAAAAAATTAATTTCCATATCATTAGGGGAATATATGAACCTCAAATATATTGCCATTTATGAGGCACTGCAGTATCACCACGATGGGGTGATAAAAGCAAAGAGGAGGAGTGCTATGCAAGGGGACAGAGAGAAGCAGCTTGAACTGCTGGTGTTAACACCTGTCCAGTGGAAACTGCCTCCATCTGTTTCTCAGAACTGAATTTGACTTAAAAGAATAAAACACACACTTTACAAGTTAACTTTTGTATAGGCAAGGGGGTATTTGCCATGATTGTTTTCCCAATTGTAGAAAATTGCTAAGAGTGAAAACAAGGCTTGAATTAAATCCAGTTCTCAGAATAGCAACACTAATAATTTCATTGTAGGAACTGCCTGCAAATTTGGGATTTTGAACATATGGTCTGAAATGATTTCAGATTCTGTTATGGCAAATCCTCTGAATCCACATGACTATCCCAGAGAAGGAATAAGAGTCTAGTTGTACCTCCAGTTTGGGCAACCTGCCCTGGAGATGCAGAGCGGAGATGCTGGTGTGGTCTGTCCCCAGAGCTCTGAGCAGCTGGATGCTCCCTAAAAATGGAATGTCCCATCAGGATTCTCTCCTGTGCTCTGGTCAGCCTCGGTCTCTGACCCTCACTGAGCTCCCCAACACTGCCATCAGAGTCCTGCAGAGAACACCAACATCACAGCACATAAAAAACCCAGGGTAAGCCTTCCAAACCCAGGCATTGTTTTCTAATTACATTAACCCTGCAAGCATTTATACATAATAAGCATATATATATCAGTTTTATATAAACTAAACTTTGTTCTATTTGCATTGCATAAAGAAAACAAGCCCTGGAGATATCATCTGGGTTTGAAATTAAGATCTACATTTATCAGTACTGGACAGAAAAGAAACACTTGCAGCCAAACATCATTTATTTTGTTAGTGGTATCTCAACATGATCAGAACCTAAGTGATATTTTTAGCACTTTGATGTTATAGATTTGGCCATTGTTGACTGCCTGACCTTGAAACATTGGCAGCATCTAAAAGCTATTGACTTTCTGTGGCACTGCATGTCAGATAAAAGCTTCCATTTTCAAGTAGGTTTGGAGGGCACTAAAAACAGGGACGGTTCCCTGGATCCTGACTTTCAAAGCTGCAGGTTAAAACCAGCTTGTTTCCATGTAGGAAAACAGGTGGAATACACACACACATGTGCACAGTATCACTCTAAGGCAATACAAGGAACATCCAGGAGAATACTGATTCTCCTCTAAAGGAGAAGGGACACCTGCACACACCTTGCCAGAATCTGGGGGGAGTTTATGAGTGCCCTGCATGGACAGACTGAGTAGTCTGTGACTATGGGAAAGGAAAAAAGCAAATTAGAGCTGCATTTCTAACTGGCAGTGCTGATGAGAAAATGTCACTGCAATTACAGGCAGACTTGGGAGCTAACACTGTAGAAAGCTTTTCACCAAGTCCAGCCACTGGAGCTCATTAGCAAAATAAAGAAAGACATGGGAACAGCCAAGGAGGTGAGTCAAGTTAGGAATTATTTAGACTAAACTGACCAAGACAGAAGGAAGAAACTGCATATGCATCAGTAGCATCACAAAAAAAGCAAGATCTGCTGTAAATAAAGGTGTTCATGAACCATGCTGCAGTATTCAAACTTCATTTCCCTCAAACATTCCTCCAGCTATGTCAGTCAGAATGAACACCCAGTCCAAACTCATATTTTCCAACACAGAAATAACTCAGATGCGTGACAAAAAAATTGTGATGCAGATAATTACATTTTTCTGTATCTTTTTTTTTTTTTCTGCCAACTGAATAGGAATTTTTGAGGTTTTGTTCCAAGATCAGTATCAACAGCATGTGCAAAGTACATGTAAACACTTGCTGAGTTGTTCTTCATGGCTCCCTAAAAAACACTCCTGTGGCTGTTAAATGCAGTGTGTTTGCACTGTTAAACATTCCACCTGTATTGCTGAAGGGACAGAAAATTCCCTGGTGCTCAAAGTGACAGGACAAACCTGGGACATGGGGACAATCACACACACCCCTGGAAAACAAGGTTTATCTCATGTACACTTTGTTTATAACAACACTGAGCCTTCAGTGTTTTTAAGGAGTTTTACACAAGAACAAAGCCAACAGAAGTGGGATCCCTTCCAGCAGGGAATGCAGTGTATGAAGCTGTTCTACAGCCAACAGAAAGGATAAATTTGGGATATTTTATCACCTTTTGAGTAGGAAAGTATCACCTCAATACTACTGTACTGGAAAGCAAAGGGCTGTAAGTTACCTCCAAAGGGTCTATTCCTTCTTGTGTGAAAACAGGTGCTTGATTTAATTTGGCTAAAAGAGTCAGGACAGGATCCCTGTGACAGCCTTTATCCAGTCTCCTCACCACCTGCCCCTCACTTGGAGGATCATAATCCTAGAACAAAGAAACACAAAAAATTCCACATAATACATGATCCAAAACTGGGTTTTGGGAGGAATTTGAATCATTCTTACTTTAGTTCACAATGAAGCTTTTTTTAACAGTAAGTTTCCACACTGAAAAATTATGTCATGAAAATTCAAGCATTTAAAAATAAGCAAACAGATGACACAGAGTTTTTCTCTTTTTACCCACAGACATGCAGTCTTTATTTGATATAAAAGACTGCAATACTTAAAGAGGAACAAGGTCCTTCAGGCTTCCAAAGATCAGGGAAGCAGTTAAATCCTCACACATCCTGGTTGGTAGCAACAATCTGGCTGCAGAGCTGCTCTCACCAGCAAGGAATTACCTTCCTCAACCAAACAGCCTGCTTTGAGGATGGAGAAATACTGGAAGGAGCTACAATCCAGCTGACAAAGAGAGGGAAGAACATCTCAGCAGGCAAATGTTCTTCTGATGAAGAGAACTTTAATTTAGGTTCATCTGATATCAGAGTTTTAAGCCCAGAGTTTAAGAGAGGAAGTGAGGCAGACAGAGGAGGCACTGAAGATCTGCCAGGTCAGGGCACAGTCTCACAGCTACAGTTGTTGTTTTGGGGGTGTTCTGTACAGAGCCAGGAGTTGGACTCAAGCATTCCTGTGGGTCCCTTCCAACTCAGGATGTTCTCTGGTTCTGTGACTTGAATGAAATCCTGGATATTCCATGGGAAGATATGTACAGGTGAAGTTTGCCCAGGAATGTGCAGAAATGTGTAGGAAGGATAGGTCAGGAGAAGAGGACTCCTCCTCCAGAACATCAAACTGGCCTTGTGGAGCTTGGAAGGGACCTCTGGAGGTTGTCCAGCCCAACCCAGTGCCCAAGGCAGCTCTTCTTCAAGTGTTTGGCCACTCCACAGTAAAAACATCTTTTATGTTTAAACCAAATTTCCTGAATTTCAATCTGTGTTCGCTCCCTCTTGTCTTTCACTGGCTCTGTCTGCCTTACTTCTTTCCACCACATATTTATACATTGGTAAGATCCCCCAGAGCTTTCTCTTCTCCATATTCTCTATTATTTATGTCATAGCTACATCTTTCCAAGAGGCTTTACACAAAATTAGAGAGAGAAAGTCCAGGCATTTGAGGAATAACAAAAGAAAAAGGGACTGGAGAACACCTTGACTTGGGAGGCTTCCAGAACCATGCACTACAGCAGACACTGAATAAGAAACTATACTGATGTTTAAGCAGCTTTAACTAACTCCAGCCTCAGCTAACCTACTTTAATAATTTAATCACACAAGCAATTAAAAGATGGCTAAAAGCTGCAACAGCTCAGAGCATAGCAATGTTCTATTGTTTAAGATGCTTTAAAACTAGAAACAATAAAGAAATGTAAGTGCACAATAGCTATCTCTCACCTACAGAAGTATATAAATCATCCAACTTTTAAAAAATATTAATTAATTTGTATAATGTGGTCTTTTTTCCTTTGGTGTTTTGAAATTCTAACACTCTTTGTGCAGTTTAAAAGTGTGAATTTAAAAAGTTGGGGAGTGAAAATGTTTAAAGCACATCCAATTCAGCAGGATGCCCAAGGTGGAATCTACATCATCCCTGCTTCTTTATGAAACAGTTCCTTACCATTTCATTGGCATCTCGGAGAGTACTGGATAAGCTCTCAGTGAGGTTTGGAAGACACAATCCTCCTTCTGCTAAGGCTGAAAAATATTTTATGTTACAACTATTACAAAACATGCAAGTTACATGACAGAAAACCAAAGCCACATTCTTTAGTAAGTGCAACACTGTGCTTCAGTAAATTTGGAAATTCCTGCTGCTGGATGTCTATTATGAAGACATATTTTCATATTTCTTTTCATATTTCTTATACTTTGCTTTCAATAACAACTTAGTACCACATGGTGCTTAAGCAAGACAAGTCCCAATTATTTTCCAAGTTGATCTCATGACAAAAGAGCAGATTGAATCTTTTTTCTTTAATAAACAGCAGCGACAGAAAAAAGAACAACGAGGTCTCGTCAATCTTCATGAACTGAAAGTTGATGCTTGCAGTTTTATAAGACTAAAGAATGAATTCAAATCCTAATTTGCACAGGTGGTTACCTCCTGCAGGCAGAGGCTGTCCATAGGTGAAGAGCACCTCCCCTTCTGAGAGGGGTCTGTCTGTGGTCTCGGTCTCGGTGGGGGTGAGGCTGCTCTCCTGCGTGGACACCCCGGAGCTGCCCGTGGGCACAGGTGAAGGCACCTGGGGACTGCAGGGAAGGGGCTCCAAGGGCCTCCCTGGCAGCTGCTGAGATGGTGAAACCAAGGCCTCTGGCTCCTCATCATTGGCCACTGACATCTCCCTGCGAGGTCAGAACATGCACTGTGAATACACCAAGACACACTCAGCAGGACAGACCAACATCTTAATTCCATACTGAACAGAAACTAATTTTGACGTATTTTTTCCAATGCAAGAGCACAGCATTTTACAGAACAGTTCAAGAGTCAACATGGTGAAACAATGTTATTTGTGAGTTTCTGGTTATAACTAAAAACTACCATGAAGGTGATCCCAAAAATAAAATGCTGATAACACAATATTTCATTGTCATGCCTGTATTACTGGCAGGTGTAGCAGTGCAAGTTCTTTAAGTACAGTGGTCAGCAGGGCAATGAATAAGGGCTGATAAATCCTGAGAAAGGCCCTGATTTCATATTTTCCTCTAAAATGCATTTCAAACAATTAAAAAAAATGGAAAAACCATTCCTGGCTTATCTCAAATGCTTCCTGAGATATACATGTAGTATTTCTTGCTATTGACTTTCTGAGCATATATGTAGAAAGAGTGGACATGTTTCAGTTTTTAAGACATGACAAAACTGTGCAGCCTGTTGAACTCACACAGCCCGGGGACAGAACGGTTCTTCAGTCACAGGACTGGGTTTCTCTTCTTCCAGAGGAAGTTCTGCACCATCCCACGGGTTTGGAGGCTTTGGACTTTCCCTTTTCTCAGCTTGGGAGCCCCATTCTGAGGCAGGAGGGCTTGGTGTGGCTGCTGTGGGAGGTGTGGTGACAGGGGTGACCACAGGGATTCCAACACGTGGAATCTCAACTCCTGAACGTGGGAAGCCAAATTTCAGATCAGAAAGGAAAGCAGGAAATAAATCTCACACACAGAGAGTCAGTTCTACCAAGCACTTGCAGCTTTTGTGATACCTTTTGATAGTTATAAAGACTTGATTAAGAATTGCTTCTTTTAAGTACAATGTTGGCACCTGAAAAAGTTAGAATAAAACCTCAATTTCTTCCTCAAGGGAGACTGCTCTGCATTTTAAAAAAACGAGCTGCTTTGCTTGAAGAGTGTACATTTGATTTAATTAACATTAGAAACACAGGGAGGAGCAAAAGACAGCTATTTTTCTGATGTGAGAAATTGTGGAGGGGTTGGGAGGGGTGGAAATCACACAGACCATAGCAATGTGCATTAATTTTGAAAATAGAACTGTTACCAAATAAAAGATGTTTGCTTTCTATATAAATGAGCCCACAAATTTTTTGTAGAACATGAGTTTCCACTTGAATTATAGCCTCAAGAATATTTATCCTGAGAGATAACATTTCTTTGAAGAAGAAAATTAAAGGCAGTAGATTAAAGCATATTTGCTACTTCTAAACTTCAATTATTATTTTCAATACCTGTTTCTTTAATTTTTTCACATTCACGAACATCCCCACTCATTTCTGTAGGAGATGGAGATGAATCTGGAGTTTTGACCTGAGGCAATTCTCCTTCTGAAGGTGGTGTTGGTGGTGGTGTGGCCTGGGGTGTTGGCACTGGAGTAGGCACAGGAGCCTCCTGAGGGGAAGAAAAATCATAACCACAGTTCCTGTCTCAGTGCAAAATTCCTGCCTTCCCAGTATCCCCAGAGAGAGCTGAGGAAGAGAGGGAAAGGCAGCTTATCCCAGAACTGGGACAGTTGCTGCTTCATGGATGTAACTCCTCTAGGAAGCTGCACCACACTAAATGGTACTAATGGAGAAAATAAATTGAAATGGTACTAATGGACAAAAGAAATTGAAATGGTACTAATGGACAAAAGAAATTAAAACCAGTGAATTATGCATTAAAATGATTAAATTGGGAAATCATTATATAGAGAATAGAACAGACTATTTCAGTTGGAAGGGACCTACAATCATCATCCAGTCCAACTGCCTGACCAATTCAGGGTTGACCAAAATTTGAAATTTGTTGTTAAAGGCATTGTCCAAATGCCTCTGAAACACTGACAGGTTTGGGACACCAACCATCTCTCCAGGAAGCCTAATCCCATGTTTAACCAGCCTCTTGGTAAAGAAAAGCTTCCTAATGTCCAGTCTAAATATGAATTCTATTATTATATGAATTTTAATAAAGCATTTGATACAATGATAAGCAGGAGGATATTTCATGACATGGATAAAACTGAGTCAGTATGGTGATTTTATGATAAGAAAAATCAGCCTGAAAGAAGATTACAAACAAAGCAATAACCAAGACAGCAAAGCACTAAAAGAAGCACAAACAGAATTGTGATGTTTCTTAAAAAGATGACAGCAATGGACATAAATCTGACAAGAAAATGTGACAGCTGTTTTTTGGCCTGCTATGGAGGGATATGATGGACCTTTCCAGGTTTTTTCCAGCCTTGTTCTGTGACATTTTATAAAGAAAACAGGCAATGAGGCTATAGGAAGACTTCCAGGCTAGATTCTGAAGAGTATGTCCTCAGGCTGATGATTTTTATTAAGGTCTCTCATGGAAAGTGGAACCTGCCAAGACTTTTGGCAGCTCACACCCAACTGTGTGACATCGTGAGCACCAAAGAACTCAGTAACAGCTGAACTTCAGTTCTAGATAGGAAAATTCACAGTGGGAAGGGAGAAATCAAGAAGGCATAAACCACATATTCAAGAACTTCTGCTATAAGCTGAGTACAAACAGAAAAAGGAGAATTAAAAAAAACAACTTATGACAGCAGAAGTTCAAGGATGGCTATCAGCTACAAATGTGGAAAGACTTTTAAAAAACATAATTAACTACCTGGGATGCCAATACAGGAGAGAATCACTGCTACAGCACAAGGCACTGAGGAAACCCCATCCTGCAGACCACATTATTATTAACAATGTCTGTTAGCATTTTAGTGTTACCTGTGCAATCTATGTTGAAAAACATCAAAGTGCTGCCCAACAGCAAGAGTCAAAAAATGGTCCACATATGGATGATTGCTTTATTTAGGCTAATCAAACAAAGGCCCAAGAGGACAAAACTAATCTCTTGTAGTGCACAAATATATACAGCAAGGAAAATCCCAACCCTTTCAGCCAAAGGATATTTCAGCTTAAGCTGGTAGAGGAACAAAAGGGTGATAAATAAACGTAGAATGAACAGCAGAAGAGGTTTCTGAGCATCAGAAGAAGAAGCTGAGAGGAACATCAGGCCCTCCTCTATCTGTAATGGAGTGGAAGAGGTGCAGGATGGCTGAGGTGAAGCCCTCAGCAGTGAAACCTTTACTTTTGCCTACGGAATCTCCTCTTTGTTCCTCACAGCAGGCACGAGGTGGTGGTGGTGCAGTGTAACTGCACAGCAGCAGAGCAGAATCACTGACCCCACTTCCAACAAAGCCTTCCAGAGCTGGATTTCTAAGCACAGCAATTTCCACAAAGACATTACACAACAGCAGATTGCAGCACAGACATGTTGTTATCAAAGTAAGAGCCAGCTGTCATTTGATTATCAAAGGGAACACAGGAAATTATCCTGTATTACAGGAAGCTCTATGAATCAATTAAGCATTTATTCAAAACTACTGAACTCAAAACTCAGAAAGAATTAATAGTCATTTTAACAGATATTAAAGAATGGCTGCAAGCCCATAAGACCAAAAATAACATTGCTCCCATCTTTCATTTCTTCTTAGATGAGGAAATTAATTTCTTCACATCTCATTTGTTTGCAAGAAAGCAGAGTAACTATTTTTGGTTGAAAATAACACGAGCTCTCTTTCAACAACATGAAATTAAGTACTAAGTTCCTCAGAACTTCAGCAGGAAAGCTTAAATAAACCAGACTCTTACCATCACTGTGGTTGTGCTGGGAAGAACACCTGGATCAGGAACTGTCCTCTGAGCCCCACCATCACCCAGCATGGTTGCAATGGTTTCACTGAGAGCTTCATTTACAAAATGATTGATCATTTCTGAGTCCACAGGGACACCAGCATTGACAAAGAGCTGAAATCCTCCACCACCTGCGACTTCAACTGAAAATGAAGGAACATGAAGCACACAGCGAGGTGTCACTTCCTAAAATCCCTGTACTGTACTGCAGCCACTCATTCTCTATGAACTTTTAAACATTCCTTTGCAAAAAGTGATTTTTTTTAACCTTCCAGATAAGCAACGGTAGAGAAACAAATCAGGATCATAAAAGAAGGCAACAGCAAAGGGCAGTGACATCACAGGAGAAATGCTTTTCTTTCCATTCTCACACATTTATAAGGGAAGTAATTTTTGACATATCTATTAACAAAAGAAAGGCAAACAAACATTACAGGCTTAGCAAAATGTCAAATGTGATTTAGAGGGCCAATAACAGAAGGTGATTTGTACAGTGCTGTTATTCTATGTAATTTTTTTTTAGATAATTTATTTCAATGGCCTTGTAACACTTGCTCTGTCTCAACATAAATTCAGGTGTGCACTGCTGCTTTTTAATGGTTCAGCATTATCCACCCTGAGGCTCAGGCAACAGCCACCTACACCTAACACAGCTTGGTAAAATTAGCCAAAAATTGAGATAATCCATCTGCTGAGAACAGTAATTCCTACTTACCAATGTCAGGGGTTACAGCCTCATTGTCTTCACTGTCTGAGCTGCTAATGCTGGGCACTGTTTCCTTCTGAGCTGGGCACATCTCACTGATAATTTTTGCCATTATTTCTTGTTCCACCCTGGCAGAATAAAACCCATTTAAGTATCAGCAAACCTAAGACACCTAAAAGCACACAAAAGAGCATTCTTGGCATAAAATGCAAGGCAGCTCAAAGGAAAATGGATAAGGGGATGGATGCAAGAAGAAAGGGAAGGATCCTTAGGGAATCATTCCTTCTTCCATATATATTCCTTGCCACTTTGTTAAATTGCAACTCACCAATTTAGCAACCTGTTTTCTATAGTTTCTCTCCTTTGAATCAGTTCATCCAAAATATCAGCAGGCTGCTGAGGAGCAGAAGCCACTGGAGGAAACAAAGGACCATTGTACTGTGGCGAGGCAACTTTAAACTGGCCATTAAGCTCCAGAAGAGGCTCAAGGAATTCTGGAATTTCATCCCTCTCCTCTTCCTGATCCTAATAAATAAGTAGTAAATTGAGTTATGATACATTTCTGGAAGGCAATGTCATTGAGGGAGCTGTCAGGTTTTTTTCTTTAAGAAACATTTGTGGATGGATCACAGCACACAAACCCCATTCTCCCTCCTCAGTGTGTTGGAGTTAATTGATACAACTCTAAACTTAGCAAATCATAAATCTGTAGATGTATAAAGCCATAGGAACTGCTCAGTAAAACATGATTTGGCTCATATTTCCTGCCTGTGCTGCACAGGGCAGGGAGCCAGTGGCAATGCTAATACTTGAAAAATTTACTTGTGACCTACGTCAGGTTTCTTTAATGTCACACCAGAAAAGTTCCTCCTCTACACAAAAACCTTTAGGAAGCATTCTACAGTTACTCGTTGGGTTAGGGGGGTTTTTGTTTGCTTGGGTTGGGTTTTGGTGTTTTGGTTGTTTTTCTTAAAATAAACCAAACTTGTTCTTTAAAGTTTCCTTTCTGAAAACACAAATTCACAAAAGTTAATGAGCATGTAGTCAATCAAAACTAATAAACTTGCCAGCACTGAAAACTAGACATTAATAGTTTACACATATGTCACACGTGTGTTTACACTTCCATTAACTTCAGCTGCTGAAAGTTAGAAAGTATTTCTGGGCAATAATTCACACAACCCTCACAGACATCTTGATTTGGATGTTAAAGTGCTATTTCTAAAAACTTAGAGAAGTGACTTGGTGTGTTAAAATATTTGGATTTTCCTTTTCCCCCAAATCACAAACACAGCACCAAGTTCCAAAAAGCAGCCACTAACCCATTATAATGTAATGTCTCCTGATGAATGAGAACCTGCAAACTCCATTTATCATATTAAAAACAAATGTCTCTAACAGTAATATGATTCTCCAAGAAGAAAATTTGGCATGCCAGAAAGAGATACAGAGCTGAGCCCTAAATCATCAGTGAGAAATATGTGATGGTGCATAAAAGCTCACTGTAAATCCATATTTATTAAGATTAATCCCCAACACATTGAAAGGAGGAAAAAAGTCTTCTCTTATATAAATTAAACTTACTTTTCACCCATAAAATAAGAAACCACCCCCCCCCCCCAATGCCATACATTATCTATGGAAAAAAAGAACAAATCACTGAAAACAGAAAGAACAGAGAAGGGGGAAAAAAAAAAGAGAGTAACATTTTCCTGACTCCTTCCCCACCCCAGCATTAACACTTCTCCTCCCTTAACACATTCTAAAACTGCAGAGTCAGAGAGGTCCCTGATGGGTATTACACAAAGAACTATTGGGTCTTTCTGGATCTTTAAACAGTGATAAACTTTAAAGCAGCAAGAAAACCAGAATGTGTATTTGGGTGACAAATGGAGATCTTGAAACCATTCTAGGCACAGAAATGAACAGGGAAGTTCAACTCAGAAGGCCCTGGGTGCCTTGCAAACTGATCAGCAGTTCATGCTGTTGGGATTTGTGTATTCAGAACAATAATTCATTCTGACAGCAAATGTAAAGATGTCTTTGTCCAGCATTTCATTATGCATTTTCTTCTGCCTGCATTACTCCATAAATTTTCTTTGATGTTGCCTATTTAATACCTCTGAAAGTATGCAAAACACAAACATCTGGATTAAATAAAGCAAGTACATACAGTACATCTTGCATATATTTAGTAACTCTGACAAACTTCCACAGTTCCGCTGCATTTCTAAAATATTTTATATTTTATAGCACACAAATCCATAATAATGCACCAAATTATATTCATTTGGGGGTGATATATTATCTCTGCTGAAATAAAAAAATCATGTAATAGTCAGTATTTAATTATACAGATTGAACTTGAACATATATCAACTTGTAGACCAATCTTGAATAATCTGCACTCAATTCTGCATTTTGCTTCCCTGGAGACTGTTGAAAATATATATCACAACCCCCAATCAAAATGTGGCATAAATTAGAAAGTCTTTCAGATATGATTGGAATATTAATCACTGTGCTTTATTATAAAGTATCAAGCCAAAATTCTATTTCCCAAATTACATTCAGATAATTAAAAGAAAAAAAAAAGTTTGCAGTGATTAGATGGTATAGATTAGTTTTGTTCCATTACCAAACATGTACATGCAGAGTCTTTTATTAAAGCCTCCTGAAACTTAAGCCATGGATTTCTTCTTGATGGATTTCTAAAGCAATTCTCATGAGCAAGGTCAGGCTGCATTGCTGGTGTCACCTGTGAGCTTTTGTGTGAAGAGTGAAGTGTGAAAATATCAATGTCCTGACCAAGAGCATCAGTGGGAAGTGAGGGTTGAGGAAATGACATTTACTCTGAGTTCTGCAGGTTCCATATTTTGTTGTGGCATTCAAACTGGAAGCAAAAACTCTGAGAAAAAAGCCCCCACCTTGCAATTAGGGCATGTTCAGAGAGAGCAAAAAGTGCATTTAATCTGAAATCCCAGGCAGTTTGCTAAAGGAACTGCAGGATGTGGCTGCTTGTAAGAATTTGAGAGCAGACTCAATAAATCTGAGAGTCAGTTGTGGGCTCATGTGAGCTGAGCAAGTTTCTCACTGTGAAATAATCACAGAATGGTTTGGGTGGGAAAGGACCTCAAAGACCATTTTGTTCCAAATCCCAGCCCTGGGCAGGGACACTTCCACCAGACCAGGCTGCTCCAAGCCCCGTCCCACCTGGCCTTGAACATTTCCAGGGGAAAAAAAACCCAGAAAAAGGTAACAAAAACAAACAAAAAGGAAGATATTTCACACAAATACTTATCCCACTCAGTTCTAACAGAATTAAGCCTTCATAATAAAAGGGGTTGGGGGGAAGACAACAAAAGCTATTTTTTTGTATAGCATTTTATGCACATACTTTCATGAATCTGAAGACTCTTTTATAACAATAACTTTGCTTTCTTTTGAAGTCTTAAATACCCCTGCCACTCCAGAGACTCATTTTATGCTTCCCCATTGTGTTTGCCTTGCACATTTTTAAGAACATTGTCTGTGTGGTCATAGGCCAAACATATGTTTCACTTGGAACATTTTTGGTATTGTGGTTAAGATATATCCCATTGCCAAAACTGAAAGATAAAAGCAATCCAGAGAAAAAAATGAAAAAAGAAAAGATGAATAACTATTATTCACATAATAAAAATTTAACATTGCAGCATTTTTTGATAGTTCCTAAAATGATTTCTTTAAAGTTTTTTTCTTGTGCTAACAGAAGAACAATGTCCACGGAGATTTAACTCCTCCCCTCCAGTAACATAAGGTAATTTTGAAACTACAAATGTATAAAGAATTTGCACACTTTTGATAGACAAAACACCAAATTAGGGCTGTTTTAATGAACTGATAATGTCAAATGATTAGCTTATTTTAAAAATAAATCTACCTGTAAGCTCTAGGGTTAATACTTGATATCCACTCTAATCCTGGGATCAGGAACACATAGAAGAGGTAAAAAGAATAAATTTTGGGGTAAGTTTTGATTACACACATGAAGTTTTGTTCAGTGAAGTGAAATACAGGCTGGGTCACCAACCCTGAGTGTTCCTCAGGACCCCACAGACAAGGGAACCAAAGAAAGGCTCTGCTACCTAAAAAAATTAAACTGTGAAAGAGAATCTCAAATAAACCTGTGTTACCATAACCAGAAACAACAACATTATCAAGAATTTCTTCTTGAGATCCAATTCTAACCCTGCTCTCTGTCAGTTTGAAGCCATTCCCTGTGTCCTGTCACTCCAGGTTCTTGTCCAAAGTCCCTCTCCAGCTCTCTTGGAGCCCCTTCAGGCCCTGGAATGTGCTCCAAGGTCTCCCCAGAACCTTCTCTTCTCCAGGATGAAGAACCCCAGCTCTTTCAGCCTGTCACTATATTCATCACATGCAGAGTTTTAAATTGTAAAATCTAAGTGCTATAATCACTGCTGATTTTAGAGAACTACTTGTATTTCTAGTGGATTCTAACATATCCAAATAAAAGCTAATTTTTGCTTTTTACTCTAATTTTTCAAAAGCTTCTCTACTCACCAACACACAGTAATTTCTAACATTCTTTATAGCACTGTAAACAGTTCAGTATTGCTCACAAAGTGTACTTTTAAAGCTGCTAGGAAAGCAATAGAAACTGTGTTTTCAGTTTTGACAGAATAATATAAAACAATTAGAAAATGATTAAAAGGAAAGGAGACCTTTGCAATATGATTACCTGTATGACATCAGTGACATCAATGAAGTTAGTTCCTGGAAACTTTGTGTCTTCCTCTTCACTGTGTACTTCTTCTGGAGTCTTACAAAGACAAGATTGCAATTGTTAGGTATTTCATCTTGAGGGTTAGGGGGAAATTGATGACAAGGATGTAATTAAATCACACCTCCCACTATCCCAGGTTGCTCCAAGTCACCTCCAACCTGGCCTTGGACACTGCCAGGGATGGGGCAGCCACAGCTTCTCTGGGCAACCTTTGCCAGGGCCTCCCCACCCTCACAGGCAAAAATTTCTTCCTAATATCCAAATTAAACCTACTCTCTGTCAGTTTGAAACCATTCCCCTTTGTCCTTACTCTTGTAAATGGTCTCTATCTTTCTTGTAGGGTCCCTTCAGGAACTGGAAGGCTGTGATGAGATCACCCCAGAACCTTCTCTACTCCAGGCTGAACAATCCCAATTCTCTCAGCCTTCCCTCATAGGAGAGGTGCTCCCTCTCTCTAATCAACTTGCTGGGATGCAGTAATAGAATTTTAAACACAAATCACTATTTTAGTCCACAATCTCTGTCTGACTCAGTGAATACCTTGATCACAGCTCTCTGGAGGACCTAACTCCTGAAGTCAGGAAAACAGAATGTACAATAAGCACACAAAAGTAATCACTGCCTCTCCAAGCCTTCACACACTCTGTCCTTATCATTCAGCACACAGCAGTTACCCTTAGAGCTGCACAAAAACCTTTCTTACTGCTCACATCAAGACTAAAAACACTTCTGAAAAGCTGTATGGAAAGAGTGGCCACTCCCACACCAGAGGATCCTGGGGCCCGGGCTGTGCCCACAGCACTGACCTCTCCAGAACAGCCAAGGAGCAGAGGGAGGGATGAGGAACATCCTCAGAACACTGAAGCCAGTGAAAACAAGACAAACATGGGCCAACAGGGATCATAATTCTTCACAGGACACAGGAACACTGTTTTTCTTAGAGTTTTACCATGACATTTAATCTTGGCAGAACAGCATCTTTCTACAATTTTTAATTTTCTTAAACAAATACCTTATCCTATAAATTCTTTAGAATAATAACTCCATTTTTCCTAGAACTGTCCCATTTCTCTAACTAAAAAAAGACAATGAGGATTTTGCAGCAATTTAATAAATTTTTTTTTAACAAATCTGAATTCCCAGACAATCAGTACCTGTATTACAGCATGGACAGGAGGGAGCAGAGGCTCAGAGCCTGGCAGAACATGATTTACACTCCCACTGGCACTTGAAACACTGTCAATATCCACATTTGGTAACACCTAGGACAGAAAAAAAAAAAAAGCATCAATATAAAAATCTATGTATTAGCTTGGCTATTATCAGTGAACTTTTCAGATTTTTTCTTCCACCTGCTTCTGAGCCACTAAAATTCAGTGTCTGGTATCAACTTGGTTCTGAAAACCAAAATACTGTAATGTCAAAAACTAACACCAGAAATAGTCACCTCTTCTCCTGCAGTACCTGATTTCTCCTGTTCTCTAACTCCCTGCCACTTTGTCTTGCATGGAACAGAAGGTGAGTGTACCTGTAATAATTACCTCTGAGGTAATTAGAGCAGAGGTGTGTTTGACTTGCAGTTAGTTTAGAAGATTGCAATACAGTTTGCAATAATGGCATGTCCATTACAGCATCAAAATGTGTTGTATTTCTGTTCAGAACAAAGATTTCAATGCTTGCTTAATTCCCCAGGGAAAAGAAAAATCACCTTTAATACTTAAGAACTGGGTGAAATAACAGCAAAATGCAGGTGGGTGGAATAAAGTGCCACAGCAAGGGAACAAAGCACAGAACACTCTACCTGTGTTTAACTCTGAGTTCCATGAATCATTTGTGTCTGAAAGGTGTGGGGGGGAGTGTGTGCAGTCTCAACAATTCAAATCCAAAATAATGAATAGAAACATTCACTTCCTTGACAATAGACTCATGCAAAATATTAAAACAACAAACCCCAGCCCACGAGGTAAGGACTGCAAGGGTTGACTAATCAGGAGTGAAACCCTTGGGTTGACAATCATGCTTGAAACAGAAATCTTAAAGGCCAAAGCAATCATCCAAGAAAACTGACATTTATATTTATACTTCTTTTACTCCAAGTTTGTTCTGGCTCAAAAATCTCATGAAAAAAAAAGAAAATGTGACATAGATCTAGTTTACAAATGCCCTGCATAGGTGACTTAGGGAAGAAATAGTTTTCTATTTTGATCAAATAATAAAGATAATTGTTAAAATACAAATAAATATATTACTATAGCATGAGAATTTCTTGTTCCCTCTATTCCATATTTTTCTAATTCTTACTGAAAACCATCTACTGATGTCAAAGTATTACTGATGGATCAGACTGCCTTTAGTTATCACTTTATTATTAAAATAAACAAACAAATCATCATCACTCTGGACATGTACCTGCACAGAGAGCTGAGGTGGGTCCTTTTTCTCTGATCTCATGTCTATTACAGCTATGTTTGGTTTTTTAACCTCAACAGGAGGCTTTGGTGGCACTGGAGGAAGGGAGGTTATCACTGTGACAGGGTGTGGTTTATTTGTCACTACTCCAGCAGGCTGCAGTAATGTGCTGCTGCTTTGGGTTTGACCTAGACAGTTGAAAAAGAATTAAAAATTCATGCATACCTCTCCACAGCCAGTAAATTAATTAAAATTATATTCTGCGTGTTTTGAGATTCTGTGTGCAATTAAAGACCAATTAAAAAGCCCCCTATTAACATTAGCTAAACTATGGTAATTCACCAGCTAATTTTAAGGCTTTCCCAGCAGAAATTGTCAACTCAACACCACCTTTAAAAAAGATTATTCCCTTTTCTCGACTCTGGTGACACCTACTGCTGAAAACAGGAATTGTGTTGGCCAGTCAAAAGCTACAGACCATGCTTCCCCCACCTCACATTCCTTTAATCATACCCACTGTGCTATTCCACTCAGTGTAACAACCCACAAATTTTTGTTTGAGACAGCCTTTTAAAAAATAATGACCTTATTTCAATGCCTATATAATACTAACACTTTTCAAAACAAGCCCTACATAAAGGTTCTATTGAAGGTCCAAAAAATACAGAAGTCATGACAAGGAATTTAGTGTGCTTGGCACAGTCCTACTGGAATTTTTGGGCTGAAGTCATTGCAGATGTTGAATCCAAGGGTGAGTGATTCAGTTCCTGCTTACATAGATACCAAAGTGAGAGCAAGAACATGAACCCTAAAGCCAAAATGTACCACAAAAGGGACAGCTGAGCAAGTAATTGCTCTGCCAGGGTGTCACCAGACATCCAGCATGAAGGATGAGGAAAACCAGAACATTTTCAAGGTTTCAAGGAAATCTGACCCCCCAGATTTCCTATGAGAAGGGCAGGTGCAAATCTCACAGAATGGTTTGGGTTGGAAGGGACCTTAGAGATGATCTAATTCCAACCCCCAAATCACTGACTTGGGAAGATAAAAGCTGTATTTCCATGCAGTAGCAGCAGTTAACCTGCACACAGTTTTCCTCCAGGTTATTTGCTCCTACCTAGTGGAATAGCCATGGGGATGAGGTGCCCTTCCAGGGGCCCAGAGGCAGCAGGGGCATCTTGGCTGGGGCTGAAGAGGTACCGGGGGCTCTGCTGGCTAAGGGCATGCACAGGGTGCTTCTTCCTGGGGCTGCTGATCACCTTCTGGGTGTGAGAGCACGTCTGGGTCCTTGCTGACTTCACCTTGGTGCCTGGAACAAGAGCAGGTGAACTGCAGGTCACAATGCAGGTAGAAACTCAGGGCCATCACTCTACTGATCCAAGCCTTCCTACTGAACCCACTGCAAATTTTTGCTGTGGGATGGAGAGAATGAAGGAGAGAGTCCCAAAGGACAGAACCTAAAGGTGCTGTAGGTAGATGATAGATAGATGTCTCAGTATTGGCAGCAATGAAGGAGTTAAAATTGCAATTTTTAAAAGCTGAATCTGGCAGAGAAGGGCACAGAAACATGAAAAGGACCAAAGGACAGTAGCAGGTTGGAATGAAATGTGTGATTTAGCAGCTAAGAAGAAATCCATAATTTAGGTTTGAAATGCAGCCACAAAACTGACAGGTGCTCAGAGGAACAGGTATAATCTGTAAAGTCCTGGTTTAACAACTCACTGCTACTGCAAAATCAAGCTGTAGCCAATACCCAGAAGTCTTGACTTCCATCATCAAGGAAGAACTGATTCTTTGGTCCAATTTTTCAAGTGTACTGTAAATAGCCAGCCAGAAGTAATTTATATGTAAAAATGTCTTAAGCTTAGAGCAGAGGGGAGCATTTATTGCAATGTGCATTTCTCACCATGCAGTCATGCAGGGTCTGACTCAACTTACAGCAAACAATGGATATTATTAAGGAAATTATTAACTTTAACCTAAATGGATAAAACTGCCTGAAAATTCCCCCCTCAAAAAAGGTGTCAACAATTGTCAATCAGGCAGAAGTGCTTCTGCTGTTATTTTGTAGGTGTTTGGATAATGAAGCTGGAAAGAAACACGCAGGTAACCAACTCCATACCTATATTACAGCCAAAAAAATGTCATCTTACTCCTCTGTTGTTTCTAATAATCACCTCCCTGTACTTGTAGCCAGTTCACATATGGCAACAAGCACTTTTTAGCTCTGTTCACACTTAACAGCCTGCTAATGAATTGAAGAATAAAAGTCAGTGATTATAAAATATAGGGATAATAAAGATTGATAATGTGACTTTTGTTAGATGCAGACAAGCAAGGAAGGCAGTTCACTTACACAGTGCTATTTTTGTGCAGACAAATTATGGGTTGTAAACCTGGAAACAAGAACAAGCCATAACTCCTCAGTGAGAAAACACAGGTCAGAGAGAAGCATGTCTAGGGAAGGGTTTATGGTCAGGTTGGACAAGCAATGGATGAGAAATCACAACACAATGCCCTGGTCAAGAGGATAAATGTAACCCCCAGATGTCTCCAGAGGATGTCTGAGATGCAGCAGGAGAACACTTCCAAGTATGATAACACTGCCTGCAGCACTAATTCTGTATCTCTGCAAATATTAAAATAGATTGGACATTAAGAGGCATTTTTCATTTCTTAAGGAAAAATCACCTGGAAACTGAAGGAGCTGGAAGCTGAAGCCAAAACCTCACTACAAATCAGATAATAAATCTGCAGTGTCCCATTGGCTTTTGAAGCACAAGGTATTTTGCCATGGGAAGAAACAGAATTTCTGCTGTCTCTAAATGATGAGCTTGTGCCTTTCTGCAAAGCACAGGTTAGCAAAAAAAACTGTTCTGCAGTCAGACAAATTACTGGACTCTGCAACATAAATAGATACAGTTCAGAGGCTTGTGATTTAGAAGAGGTCATAGCACATGATCTAACGGTCCCCCTTGGCCTTGAACTTTTGAGCAAAAGCAGAAATTGGCAGCATATCTGTAATGCTGCCAACTTGTAAAAACAAGGTTCTCACAGTGAGAATGATTAAGTACTGTACACACACAGCACCTCATTTTAATTGCTTTCAACTTTTCATTTTTGCCTGAAAAGTTTATTTGCACTGGGCAGAAAGTAGACATTTAATTAAACTCCACTTTAAAAAACCAGTGTTTTACATGTATTTATCAGTTCACATTATGCAAGAAAACAACTCCAGCTTTTTCTTTAGAAATGATCTCTTACTCATAAAAGTGTTGGTTGAATTTTTTTCCTAACTTCCCATAAGAAACCAAGCATTAGTCACCATAGTTTATTTGCAAAGAAAATGGTTGAGAGTTATAAAATGACTGAAAAGAGACTCTCCAGATGGCCATTTCAGTCTTAAATAAACATCCTTATTCTAACACTAATTTAAAACAAGCTCAGTGGACTGCTCTAACAAAATAGAGTCATTTAACAGGTCTGGATTTTTCAGCCAATCAAACCCAAGGCCAAAGTCCTCCAATAATTTTGAAGCCTTGCTCACCTGGTGCATCAAGGCCAGAAGGGAATCTGTGGGTGCAGGAAGAACTAACCATGCCTAATGGGAAAGAGATTTGTTTATTTCCTTCTTTTTTTTTTTAAGAAGCTGGTGCTTTGAAGTGCTCCTTCAACCTTGTTGCATTTTGTTTACACTCCTGCTACAGAGCAGCACAGATCTGTTCCTAATTTTATTATTTACACTTTCCTTTGCTGTAACAGCACCTTCCACAAAAGCAGCCCCCAAAATCATGGACCTGTTTTGTTTTCATGAGACCCACGTGAAACACCATGGATTGTTGTTCCATTTTATTGGCAAGATGTAGGAAAGCACAAAAATGAAGCAGTTTGACCAATAGTTTTACCAAGAGGCAAAGATAAATAATGCCAGTGTCAAACAAAGGCTGAGCTCAGTCCCAGTTAAAATCAGAAAGTTTGGGAACAGGACACACTCATTGGAGTGCTGGTCCTTCACACAACCTGCAAAAAATTCCATTCTTCCCTTAGACAAGAATACATGGGGGTGCCCTATTTTATTCACTGTCAGGATAGAGACAAAACTATAAATTCCCATAACTGCAGCCTGATATTAAATAGAGAAACAATGTTTATGGTGGCTTTACCATTGCAAACACAAGTTTTGCTGTGCTGCTGCTGCATGATTTAATGGCTTGGAAGGGACTCACTCTGGGAAAGGCTATCCAGAGTTCACTCTGATTTCCAGCAAAGAGCTTTTAAGCTGTTTGTCACACGCAGGAGCTCTGGAAGACTGAAGGCAGCATTGATCCAGGGCAGTTTTCCCTTTCATTTCTATTTCCTTACAACAGAAAAAAGCTGAAGCACAGGAGCAGCTCCAGGTGAAGCAGAGAACCTGCACCTTCCCATTTCACTGACACCACTGAATTCAACTGGTGGTTTCAAATGATCAAATGAGCTATTTGTTATAATTAGGTTGGGGAGGGGGGCACTCTTTCTGCCACTTTACAAGATATTGTTTCTGGAATGATGAAATTGGCCTCCCTGGAAAGGTTATGACCTTCTGTAAAGGACAAGAGCCCAATAAAGAGAGAAGAAAATTCATTTAGGACTCAGCAAAAGCAGAACTGCTGATTAAATATTTTTAAAGAAGTGCCTGTTCTCAATCCAAATCTCGGTGGTCACTGTATCACTGTTATTACTACCCTAAGGGCTTACTAGCACACATTTCATCTAAACAGATCTGTACAGAATAAATTAAATTATAGGTGTGCAGCACAGCCAGTAGTCAAAGAGTGATGCATCTTCAAATGAGTATACCAGAGCACACCATTTGTCACCCAAAAAAAGACATTCAAGAGAGGGCAAATAAAATATCTAAGTCACAAGGCTAGCAATTTTCACATAACAAGGTCTCACTTTTTAAAAAACGGGGAGTTGTGAAAAGTTTTCTAGGTTTGTGCCAGTATTATAACCCACATTTTCCAGGAGGGTTGTGAGAATTGTGAATATTTCCTACCAATAACACTTTCTCTTCCTGGATCACAACTGGGCTCCAGAGCTCAGGTAAGGAAAGGACCATAAGGCCACGTCAGGCCAAACAAGAGATTCTTGTACTATTTTGAGGACTTGGCACTGTGGATGTACCCGATAACCACAGAGTCACAGAAGGATTTGGATTGGAAGGAACCTTCAGGATCAACCAGTTCCAACCCCTGCCATAGGCAGGGACACTTTCCAGTAGACCAGGCTACTCAATAATATTAAAATAACAATAATAATAAAGTAAAAAAAGGCCCAGCCTCAAACCCCAGCAGTGTTTGCCTTCAAAGACACAGATATGTTTTACACCACCCATTGCAATGGCCTAAAAACATGATTTCATCAAGTGACTGGCTGCCTTCTGATGTTAATGCCTCATATTTCACACAGAATATCATGTTTTGACAGCTGTAATAAAATCCCAGACAGCATTTTTAAACATGACATTTAAGACTGCATCAAGCATATCTTCCCTGCATGGGTAACAACAGCCCAAGTGCAAGAAGTGTGGAGGGAGCCAGTTCATGTTTCCTCATGGATGCACATCCTGTTAACTCCGCTGTGCCCATCACCATCCCTTTAACCTCCTCTTCCTCCTCAGCCTCTCTCCCCTCCCCACACCCTCCCTTCATCATTATCTTCTCTCATGTCACTTGCTCAGTCTGTCCCCAGTAAAATGATCCACACTGGTTTTTCTGACATACCAGTTGAAGAGTAATCTTAGTTTCTGTGTTAAGAATCAGGTAGGTTTTGAAAAGTTAACAAGGAAATAAAACAGATCCAATTAAAACTTTACTGTCTACTAATTCTAGATAAAGTTTATCTACACTGAATTATGTCACGTATCATATAGTCTCCCTTTTTAATTATTTTTACACATTTTAATAGGTTATAAAATTAGGACCTTCTTATCCCAACACTTTGCCTACAAAACTAATTAATAGAATTCATTATTAATCAGATAATAACCTTTATCAATTAAATAACCTTAACAAGGTATCACAGAAGAAATTATGCTCTGCTTACAGAAAGGAATTATACTCTGCTTATAACTCTAACTGGATGAAGAAGGAGAAGTTACTTGCACGTAGTGAACTTAACCAATGATTCTGATTACATCTTCCAATATTTTCAAGCTAACAGATGTCATCTTCATGGCCATAGATTTAATTTTTCATAATTCGATTTATGCGTTAGAAGTGGGAAATTAAATATCAGACTTCCTTAATTTTTCAAATCACAGTACATTTCTGAACTCTGAATGGATTAAATGTTCAAATGAAATGACTGGATAAATCTGACACAAAAAATACATCTCTCAGTGACTTTTATCAAAAATGGAGTTAATTTTTCAACACACTCAGCTGTGATTAATTGTAGCAATTCAGCTCTTTAAGTCTTGGACAACAATAAATACATACTAATATATTTATCATATTTAGAAATAAATTTAGTGGGCAATTTAAAATAAGTGAGAGACACATTAAGCAAAGTGGAAAAACTTTACTTTCGAAAAGAGGATCTTAAATAGAAATAAACTATTTCAAATGGACAGGACCTACAACAAACATTAAGTCCAACTGCCTGACCTCTTCAGGGCTGCCCAAAAGTTAAATTAAGGGCATTTTCCAAATGCCTCTTAAGCCCTGGCAAACCTGAGGCAGTGACCAACCCTCTGAGAAGCCACTGCAGTTGCTTAAGCTTCATATTGAAGAATAGATGAACTACAATTAACAGATTTATTTTCACAAGGAATTCCTAGTAAAAATTCCTTGTTCCCCTCAAAGAATTACTCACCTCTAACAGTCTCTATCAGCTTGGCTCTTGGAAGTTTAGATTTGGAAGAGGGAGAGTTGAATCTCAGGTAGGGTCCTTTTTTAAGCGTGCTGCGGTGGCCCTGGTGAAGGGGTTTCCCATAAACTTGGGCCAGATAATCTTCATTTTGGACCCGTGCAGTTCCACCTACAAGTCCCTGATGGACACCAAAAAGGAAAAAAAAAAAAAAAAAAAAGTGGTTTACAATTCTTCATTTATGTAAATTGGAACAGGACAGAGCCATCACTTTCATTTCAAATTATTACACCTGCACACACAATTTTTCACATCAATCCTGCACAGTTGTTACCAGAAAAGAAACCAACTGCTCCAGAACTCACATCTGCCCTTCTTGCTCTGCTCTGCAAATTTTCAGAGAAGTAAGTTCTAAACCTCTGTTTCCTTGTGTTATCTTCCACCTGCTGCTGCAGTGGCTTAGCTGCAGGCAAAGGTTTCTTTGCCAAGCATCCTTGGATGTTTTGAGTTCTCTCTTTAATTTCTTTCTTGGTCTTCATCGCTCTGAGGTTTTGGGTTCTCTTGATCCATGGGGCCTTTTGATCGTATTTCCCTTGTTCTGAATCATTTCTTGCCATTTCAGCCTAAATAGAAAACACAAATGTAATGAATGGAGATTTTTACCTGCAAGGCTATCAGCAGAGTGTGTGGATAACTCTGAAGCTCAGAAATGGCCTGTTTCTCATGTTAGCCAGCAACTGACACCAGGGATTTTCATTCAGCAACCACAGTTTTAAAACAGGTAAATATTTTATTACAGCTCACTACATGTTAGCAATAACAGGTGGCCTTCTCATGTTTTCAAGGGGTGAGTAAATCACTTTACTGTGGACCTGAAAGAACAAGGCAAGGTGGAAAAATGTAACACAAAAATCTGAACTCAGTTTTTTCCAGCCCTACCTGGATTTCCTCACTGATTGCCTTGATCCACTCATCCACAGTCCTTCGGATACGAATCTCTTCCAAGACATCTCTGAAACACAACAAAGGACTGTTTTAGCTCAGTGCTTCTCAAGTTGCACAGATTTGTTCCAGGGAAAGCAGTGACCTATAAATGCTCTAACAAGAGAAGCCCAGCACAGACAGTGAGATTCTGCTCCTCTACACTCCCCAAAAGGCACCAAGCAAAGTCCATTGAGATTCCCAAATCCAAATCTGTTCTTACACAATGCCACCTGCAAGCCCCACTCCCTGCTGGCAAGAACTGACATTATTACATATTATATTCTAGGAATTATATTCTAGGAATAACAGGCAGCCATGTGTCACTTCCTACTTTGATCACAACTGAAAAAGCAAGAAAATAAAACTACTCCAACTTAAAAGAACAAAAAAGCAGATGAGAAATTACTACATCCTCTAAAAGATAATAAGAGCAGGTATCATGCCTGCAAAATAATCTTTTTATATATATAGAATAGCTACCTTCCACAGGAAAATGCAAGTTTAGGTTGCATTTTAATAGAAAACTTCCATTATGATTCAAGGATGAATATTTAACACAACTAACAAAGCAAAAGTTCAAAAGCCAAAGATCTGTTATGAGGTGATTAATTCCGTAACATTTACAGGCTTATGAAGCCTCTTCTGCTCTGAGTAATTAAATTAGTCTTTAATTTTCTTATTAATGCAAGTTTGTATGGAAACTGCTAAAAGCCCTGGCAGCAGAGCAGTTTGTGCAGCTGATAAAGCCTCAGAATTCAGATTTAGCAGGAAGTAACAGGCACCTGACAAAAATTCAGTTCATACCACAAGGATCGAAAAACAACTGAATTTCAAGAATCAGGCAATGACTGCTAAAAAGAGTCAATAAATCCTTTCTCCAGGGAACAGCACGAGTTCTTCAATGCACAGATTTGGAAACATCAATCTCACAAAGCTCTGAATTGTCGAGTCTGACCTGTTTGTAGTCAAGGAGTTAGTGACAGAGTACACGGCATCTCCATCTTTTGCATGAGTAATAGCTTCCAGATTCTCCTCAAGGATTTTTTTATTGTTCTGCACTTCTTTCAAAATCCTTTCAGCATCCCTCAGTATAGACCTTGGCACTTTGACATTTTGAAGGATGGATGGTTTATTGAGCAGATGATGTTCAGGAGGATCAGGTGCAACAGGAGGATTTTTGGACTAAAATTGAAACAGAACCTCTAGTTTTTAATCAGAGATGGTAATTTCCTATTAATCTGTTATCACTTCAATGCCATCATAGGAAAAACTGCCCATGTGTACTATCAGCAACTCCCATTTCTCAAGAACATTCATTATGTTGCAAATATATTGAGAGAAGTGAAAGACATCCAAAAGATCTCAAATGGAATATGATGTGAAATATGAGAAGCAATGCCAATGAGGTTGATAAGCACGTGAAAAGATGGCAATTAGATACATGAAGTATCACCAGCAAATCTCTCCATGTACCAGTAACTAAATAGAATTAAAAGCCTAATAAAAACCCAAGTCCTCTAAACATATGCACTTGTTTGGCATCAGTCTATCCTAAGAAACACCAAGCAATACTCTGAGTTTTAACAAGATAAATCCCTCAGCAGCCCCTTCATCCTCTCTCACTTTTACTCATTTTCACTTTTCAGAAGAAACAATGAAGCCTCTCACTCTGCAGAACACTTTTAAAGAGATAAAAATCGAGCATAAATTAGCTGCTAAGTACAAAAAAGTTCTCACAATCATTCTCATACACCCTGATGAAAAGCCCAGAGGTCCACGAAAACTTCATTTAACGATAAAAAAAATATTAAGTGATACATGTGCATTCAAAGAAAAGAAACCTCAAACCAAAACACTCAAACTTGAGTAGACTCTGAAAGCATCAACTGAGTGAACAGAAAAACAAATTCTCACAGATCACAACTCAGTTTTGGCTTTAAGGCTCCTCTTTTTGTCAAATCAGAATGAAGCAAAAGTTTATGTTCTAACAGATGTACTGCCACAATGGACATAACAAAACAGGAATCAACACACTGATCCCAAAACCTTGGCCTGGTGAGAAAAGGACAATATACCAAATTATTTATCAATTTTATATAAGCTTCCATTTTAAAATGAAACTTTTTGACAAATACTAACTCAGTAACACAGGTAAAATCTGTGAGAAAAGGTAAGAAATACAGATACATGACCAACTGTAAAATGATGCAGACTTGCTGGTGAGACCCAGAGCATGAAAGGGTAACTGGATCTGTTCAATCTGTAAAAAATGCTGTTAGCAGGAGCCCACACTGTGCCAATGTGAGACAGCAGCTTCCTGCCTGACATTATCCCCTCCAGGGATTTACCAGGACTGAACAAAACAGGAGTCATGGAGTCTGTATACAGAGCAAGCCTTTAGCAAACACACAGGTGTGCAACAGGCAGGCAGGGGTGTTTCACTGCACACACACCCAAAACTGCTTCAGAATTAGAGCATTTTTAAAAAGCCCAAAACCCACAAAAGAAACACAGATAAAAATGTCAAGATATACCTTAATAAGATCATTCATGTCAGATTTCCACGAACTTGCTTCCTAAAAAGACAGAAGAAGAGCTGGTGAAACTTTAAGGTAAAATCCAAAGGAGACATTGGATCAATTTCATTGGCCACAATGAATTTCTTGGGATCTACACCACCTCACTGCTGACTTCTGCTGGGTTAGAGCACCACCTTCTGTCCTCAGCTAATTCACACCTTTGCTCTGTGACAGAGCTGGTTTATCATTTATCCAAAAATTTATCATCATCTCACTCTACAAATCTCTCAGTGGTGAGGAGATAGTAATAAATGTCTCCATTTCTAACTAATCTAACTCTCCATTTGCTAAGTCTTCATCTGTGTCTTCTTATTGCCCTTTTTCATAAGACAGATTTCAAATCATTTTTGTAACTGTGTCTTTCTCCCCTGCCATTCTTTCTCCCATCTCCTCTTGTTCTTTTACCTGTACTAAGGTATGTTACTTGTTTAAGTTTTTAGCAATAGTGGTAAGAAAATATTTGCAACCTCAGTGGGGCACATGGCACCTGCTCCATTCCTAGTAAGCACACTGAAATGTAAAATCCACAAAATCTTATAAAATCTATAAAAAATACATCAGCTGTGCTATAAGATATGAGAGATGAAGCTGCATTTCCTAAAGATATAGAAACAAAAAACAGGTAATACAAAGTATTTTTTAGGGAAACATGCAAGCTGAAACCTTCAACCACAGCAATGAACCAGTAGAAACACAACAATTACATTTCAAGCCAATTCACAGAGGTGAATTTTCAAGCTTTTCTTCTTTCTCACTGTGTGTATTTACAAGGACAGAGAGGACCACAGCAGACAGGTGGAACCAGGAATGGAACCAGGTTAAGAGATAAAAGCCTCAGTTGTTAAAAGCTGCATGTTGCCAGCCCAGAACCAGATCTTGTACCCCCAAAGGTACAAAATCATTAGCACAAGAACAGCACAAGGATTCTGTGCCAGGCAATTCCTTGGAAACAGCAATCAATACAAAAAGAAGTGGCAAAATGAGAAAGGAAATGCTTAAGTCACCCCTACAGAGGACTGGAGATAAATGGAACATGGTTCTTTCCCAAATAGGAAAGTTACATCAGCTCTGCAGAGAACAGGCACTGAAAATATCAGAAACCTTAAACAAATAAATCTTCCTTCCTTCCTTCCTTCCTTCCTTCCTTCCTTCCTTCCTTCCTTCCTTCCTTCCTTCCTTCCTTCCTTCCTTCC
>VZTJ01001561.1:1033781-1075267 GCA_013397795.1 Orthonyx spaldingii | reverse complement strand
CCGGGAGCGTTCCTGAGGGACCGGGAGAGCCCGTGAAGGGACCGGGAGCGTTCCTGAGGGACCGGGAGGGCCCGGGAGCGCTCCTGAGGAACCGGGAGAGCCCGTGAAAGGACCGAGAGCGTTCCTGAGGAACCGGCAGGAACCGGGACCGTTCCCGTGGCCCGGAAGAGCCCGTGAGGAACCGGGAGCGTTCCTGTGGCCTGGGAGAGCCCGGGAAGTCCCGGGAGCGTTCCTGAGGGACCGGGAGAGCCCGTGAAGGGGCCGGGATCGCTCCCGAGGCCCCTGGATGGGAAAATCCCCGCCCTGCAGCGGAGGTTTCCCGGTGCCGAGCGGCTCGGTGGGATAAGGGCGCTCTGTGCCCGGTGTTGGGCCGGGGCTTGGCTGAGCGAGTGACTCCCGAGGAACTCAGTGTGCCCTTGGAAGGGAAAACTGGAGGATGGAACAAAAGGAAAAGAACAAGGGGAAAAAAAAAAAGAAAGGTCGATGTGAAGTCGTTTTATCCTCAGTTTTGATTTTATTGAGTCAGAAGGGTCAGCCAGGTGCGATGTCACTTAAATAGGAGAGTGCTGATGGGAAAATGTGTATTTTCCCTCAGGCTTGAGGCCCATACACGTGTTGGGTGTGCTCAGAGAGGCTCCCCTGGTGCCCGCGGTCACACTGACTGTGGTAACTCCCCTTTGGCGTTCGATTTCTACCTCTGATCCCTTCTCCTTCAGAGCAGGGTCCAGTCCAAGTCCAGGAGCCTGTGAATGATAACAACCAGTGCACAGCTACACCTGCTTATCCAACTCCTCACCAGCCCCTCTCTCATCTCACCCTGTCCTCCTCACTTCATTAAATGCCTTGGGCCTCTTAAAATCAGTTATTTTGGGCTTCTTTTAAATCTGGTGTCAGTCCAGTTGTATGCTAGTAATCCCCCATGATAAAAGAACTTTCTCTACAAGCTGTGGGGAGTTTACCTTGATACAGTTCTTTGAATTGAGATTTTTATTCTGCTTAGTCCTTTTCAGAAACACTTGCCTGGTGTTCTCTGTGTGCAACTGGAAGCAAAGGTTTAAAGAGCCATTTCAGCTTTCTTTTTATGGAGTAGGTGGTACCTGCCCCTAATTCAGATGGTTAATGGGGATTACAAGTGTGAGGGATTTATTGTGTCTCTCCATCACCCTTCCCAAAAAATACAGCTCTTCTCAAAAGATGGGAAAAAAATCCCAAACACAGGGATTGTTTATTTTCCTCAGAGGGACTTCTCTTAATGTCTCTTTAGAACACCAGAATGTGTTTGGAAGAACTCCAGAGCCTTCCAAGAAGGGAGAGTTCCCAGTTCTTGCTCCTTTCTGGTGAACCAGCACACGCAGACTGTGTCCCCTGCAGCAGAAGTTTGTTCAGAGATCTCTGCTCCTGCAGTGTGAATGTCCTTGCTTAGGAGGGCAGTGCTGAATTTTTAAATCATGTTTAGCCCAGAGGAAAGTCCTCCAGGCTCTGTAGGATTAAACCTGAACCTGAACCGTGCAGGGTTGGTGTGAAGAGTTCTGTAGGAAGCTCCGGGCTGGGTTGGTGGAGGTGCTGAGCGATGAAATGGGATCTTTCATCACCCTTTTTAAAGCTTTTTTCAGAGCTGGAGGGAAAGGGGAGAAGCAGCAGGAAATCTTGAAATAATACATTTACCAGACTTTGGAACAAACCAGATTTGCACATTCCTGGGAGTGTTCAGTAGCTCATTTTTGGCTGTCAGACTGTGATTTATAGCTGGAGGTGCAGCAGAGCCGTGTAATTTCACTGTGGAATGTGTGAAACACCTGTACTGGGACAAGAGCTTCAGGCACTTCAGATCAGATGGTGCCGTTGTGCTGATGGGAATCAGAGCCTTTCCCAGGTGTCAAAGCTTTGTGAAACCACATTTCAATCTGCCACTGCCAATCTTGCCAAATCAGTCACAGAAAGACAGAGATCAGGATTGCTATAAACACAAACCATGAGGCAATGCTGAGTGTGAGAAAATGGCACTGATAATTGAAGCTTTGAGCTTCCCGAGTTTGGCAGAGGACAAAAGTCTCTCCTGCTCCCTGCAGTTTCTGTTTAATTATCTACATACCCTGCCCTGAGAGAATTGTCACTGCTCTGGTTTTCTCACAGGCTGAGAAGTGAGAGAGTGGAGTTGCCATCACTTCTCACCAGTTGTTATCCCAGGGAATGGGCATGTCCATTCTCCTAAAACAAATCAGGGGTTTGGGATGGAGGAGATGGGCTGGAGAGGGCTTTGGACAAGGGCATGGGGTGACAGCACAAGGGGCACTGGCTGTGCACTGCCAGAGGGCAGGGTCAGATGTTAGAAATTCCTGGCTGTGAGGGTGGGGAGGCCCTGCCACAGGGTGCCCACAGAAGCTGTGGCTGCCCCATCCCCAGAATTGTTCCAGGCCAGGTTGGACAGGGCTTGAAGCAACCTGGGATAGTGGAAGTTGTTCCTGTCCGTGAGATGATCTTTAAAGTCCCTTCCATCCCAAACCAGTTTGTGATTCAGTGACAACCTGAATAAAACGTTGTTTCTTCTGACCCACCACATCCTGTAGGTTCTCTGTCAGAATAACCCCTGTGACCTGTCTGCCCATGAGGAATTCTTGCACCTGACATCCCAGAACCATCTGTGCCCTTGGCACAGTTCCAATCCCGAACTGGCTCCCTGTGCAGGGATCAAGTGTGATGTTGAGAGGCAGATGTCACAATCCCTGTGCTGCTGGGAGGGGGTGTAGGAAGAGTTCACTCTGGTGAGAGCTCCTTAGTGCTATTTTTAGTTGCTTCATTTTCTTTCTGTTGTAGGAATAATTGTTGTTCCCTCTTTGTTCATGTGCAGGCAGCTTGTGTACCCCTTCCCTTCCCCCTGCTGAGAGACTGCAATAGCTAAAGCTCTCTGAAACGTGAATGTCTTGCCCAAAAATTGGCAAAGCAGAATAGAAGATTAATTGTAAGTAGCCCTTGCTAAAGGGCTAAATTAACTTTTTTCCCCAAAGTGATTGCACTTCAGTGCTCATTTTATTTCCACAAGTAGAATTAAACTGAAGGAGCTTGTTCTTGTCAACATGTGGTGTTAGTTTGCATTATCATCTGTGATAATAGGTCTTAGATAACATGGAAATGAAGGGAAAAGGAAGATGAGGCTTCAGTATTCTAGGAAGCCTGCAGGGATGCTTTCAAGCCTTAACTTGTTCAGTGTGTTGGATTAGGAATGTGAGTCTTCCTTGAGGATGCTTGTGTAAACTCTTGGATCCGTGGCCGTTTACTTCTTCCAGTTTTGTCTGTTTACTTCTTCCATTTTTGTCTGTTTCGTTCCTTTAAGGCCATTTTCCTTGTTCTGTGTTTTTCTTGCATTTAACTCACTACAGTCAGTGACCACAACATTTGCTGTCATTCAGGTGTTTGGTGCAGCTGCACAGAAACCAGGCCCTGCACCTTGTGCTGCCTCTGTTCCAGTGACTGCCAGTTTATATTTGCCTTTCTCCCTCACTTTTCACAGATCACATCTAAAGTCACTGAAACTCTAAGGCTGCAAAGTCTTACGGCTTTGCTTCTTCCCCAGCTCCTGCCTTAGTTTGTTTAGTAAATTTGACAGCACTTAAAAAATAAATAAGGTGTTCTGTAAGTCACTTTAGCTGTTTGAAACACCCTGAAAGTGTTTAAAGGACATCAGTTAACAGGTGGGTCTGGTAAAGTTTCATACCTGGAATTATCTTGGATGTTCTTTTAACTGAATACATTCCCAATAGGTAACTTCCCTTTGAGTGAATGGCTTGGAAGTTTGCTAGTAAAGTTGCATTTAAACACACTTCAAGGATGCATAAAATTCCCTTCTGATGTAAAATGTTGCAGTTATATTTATGTTTTTTATTTAAAACTCGACTTTTATCCTCACTTTTAGGTAACTGAGTCACAGGCAGTGGAACATGGCTGGACAGATATCAGAGTCTGATCAGATCAAGCAGGTGAGGTGCTGCATTTTTGAGGGGTGGCTTTGGAGGTCTTGTGCTGCTCTGTCACACAGAGTGGAAGGTGTAGGGCATAGGGAAGGACAAAAACTCTTGAGTGAACACAACCAAAATTTAAACAGGTGACCACTGACAAACAGCATGGTTTGAGTACGAGCAGCTTTTGGTGCTGAAATCTTCTGACTGAGAGTAAATTTCTCTAGTGACTTGTCCTTCAAATTTTCTTACACCATACAACTGTAAGAAAAATCAACACTGATTTTTAATTTTTTTTTAATATTCATTGTCCAATTTTTATTTACAGTTCAAGGAGTTTCTTGGCACATACAATAAACTTACAGAAAATTGCTTCTTGGATTGCATAAAGGATTTCACTAGCAGAGATGTGAAACCAGAAGAGGTAGGTGATGGCTCCTAATGACCTTTGGTAGAATTGCTGTGCAGCACTCCAATTTCAGAAGCAACTCAAGAGAGTCTTGATCTTTCCATGTGCTACAAAGCCAGGCAGCAGCCTGCAGTGGAGTGTGGGAGTCTGGCATGTTCCTTCCAAGTGGCTGCCCCGTCCCTGGGAGTGCTCCAGACCAGCTTGGACAGGGCTTGGAGCAGCCTGCTCTGGTGGAAGCTGTCCCTGCCCATGGCAGGGGATGGAACTGGACGCTCTTTAGGGCCTCTTCCCAGCAAAACCATTCCAGAAGTGGTTGTCACACACAGAATCTGCCCAGTCTGCACTGAATGTTGGCTGCTCATTGCAGTTCCGTGTGTTTCGTTCCCTGAGCTCTCAGTGCAGGTTCTTGTGCCTTCACCTCTCATGGACATGGAAGCTGCCCACCTACAGCTGCATCTCATTCTTTGAAGCATCCTGCTGAAATATTTGTTTACCTGCCCACGTTCCTGCTTTGCAGTGAGTCATGGGAACACAGCTCTGGCTGTTCAATCCCCTTCTCTGCTCTGCAGGGAGCTCCCTCACGTCGTCATCTGCAGAAAGATTAAGCTCTCCATCAGATTAGTTGCATGGTTTTGCTTCTCCTCGCCTGTTGAGAGGCTGTTTCAGAGCCTAATCATTTTGTTGGTTAAAAATCTAATAACCTTTGCTTGACTCTGCTGGCAGGAAGTAAAAAAAGCCTAAAATTTTAAACTGACCATTGTTTTTGAGCCTTTTCTGCCTCCTTGGAGTTCAGCTCCTCACTGCAGGCAAAACCCATGTCTCCTGTCAGCTTTGGTTCTGCTGCCCTGAACAGAGCTCTCTCAGCTTCCCAAGACAGATTTCTTCTTTCCCTAATTTTCTCTGCATCTGCTTTTGTGGAATTCTATTACAGGTCATAATTATTCTGGATTAAAGATTGCTTAGGTCCAAAAAATATTCTTAGATCCTTGGAGCAACTTAATCTAGTGGAAGGGGGGTTGGAATGAGATATTAAAGGTTTGTTTCCATCCGTTCTGCTTTTCACATCCCTCTGTACTGAGCAGAACCAAAAAGTTCTGGTTTCCCAGAAAAAGGGGTTGGCTTTCCTTTCTACCTGAATTTATTATCTTTACAGTGATAGCAAGGTTTTGAGCCATGGCACAGAATATCCAATTCCTGTAGCTCAGGAATAATCTCACAAGTCTTTCTCTACACTTAAAGAGAGGAAAAAAAACCCACTTTAAATTTAAAAAATACTGTGGGTGGAATAGGCCCTGGTATTTATTTCCCTGTCCAGCTGACTGCTGTACTTTGCTGAAGGGTAACCAAGCAGGTACCAGAAGGGTGATAGAGCCAAAGGGAACAGGGGCAAAAATGGGTTACACTGAGCTAGCAGAGAGTAGATCCTGTTTGGCTGTCAAAACCAGTGTGTGTTTGTAAACAGAATTAGAACAAAATACACTCATTTAATAGATCTGTTCTTTATTTCAAAATATATAGTTCAATTCCACAAGAGGACCCCACAGACAAAAGGATGGGATCTCCTAGGTCCAAGGTGTTTTCCATGAAGGCTTTAATATGAGAATGAGTATTAGAAGACGTGTCAGGCATACCTGAAAAACTAAACTTCACATTTTCTACTGCCCTCACCTTGAGGCTTGGCAATATGAGATGTGCTCACCTCATTGTTTATCCCTGCCTGTGGTCATGTTTTGGGTTGTGGCTGTGGAAATGTTTTAATTATTGTCTGAAGGCCTGTGTTTCCCTCTTGCTGTAGATAACTTGTTCAGAGAACTGCCTGCAGAAGTATCTGAAGATGACACAGAGGATCTCCATGAGGTTCCAGGAGTACCACATCCAGCAGAACGAGGCTCTGGCAGCCAAGGCAGGACTGCTCAGCCAACCTCGCTAGAGCAGAGCACCGTGCTCAGAGCGAAGCTGTGCCAGTGTTCCCTGGGCAAGGACACACGTGGGGATTCAGGACGTGTCCAGCAGCTCGGAGCAGAGCTGTGGGTGCTGCCCAGGCAGTGGGAGCCATGCAGGGTTAAACAGGAGCTCAGTCGTGTGGCCTGGCAGTGCAGTTTGTTTCCACACGGGAATGATGCAGACACGGCTTTTCCCAGGGCCCACAGGCTGGTGTCTGAATTTCAGGGGTGGTGGGAGGGCTCAACTGCCTTTGGCTGAGACTGGTTGAAGTGAATCAATGTCACATGGGGAATACACTTTTGTATTTAATTAAAATAAAATCAGTGGGAGCCATACACAGCTGTGTGTTCTTTCCAAAGAGCAATTTTTGGGACATTTGGAAGCAGTGTTTTGTTTGCTGGGTGCTCTTTGCTCAGCTGCTCCAGAGTTCTGTTCATTCCCTGCTGCTTTAGGAGCTGGCAGCTGCCAGAGGGAGCTCAGGCAGGGGGGCCCCGGGTTATCTGTGCCTCATTTACAGGGGACACATTGTAATTAGCAGCACTTGTGCCTAAGGCAGCTCCTGGGCACTCCTTGCTTCCCTCGGGGAGCCCCACAGCATCCTCCCATCCCAGCTGCACTGCAAGCACTGAGCTTGCTGCAGTTCTCTCCTTTATCCCTGGGAATGGCAGCAGGAAACACGGGGTCTGCACAGCACAGGGGCTGTTCTGCTGCTGCCTGAGCCCAGGGAGGTTTGGAAAGCAGCTGGATTGGGTTAGGAGACGGCAGCGCTTTAGAAGGATCCTGACAGCTGGAATCCTGCACTCGGGGCGTTGGTGCAGTGGAATGACAGTGAACAGGCAGCCTGTGCTTCAGTTCTAACTCATAAAATACAGGAACAACAGGAACTGAACATCAGGAGCACCCGTTTGAGATTTCAGGTGATAAGTAGTGAACCAAAGCTATTTCATGTCAGCTGCCAGGTTCTGTTGTTTATAGAGGGACAACAGCAAGGAAGAGGGCAGCAGGACTTTTTTGTTATTACCTCCTTTAGCTTTTCATTTCCAGCAGCAGTTTGAATGGATCATTTCCTCCCTTTTTTTTTTTTTTAACTACTGAGACTCTCAGCTGTCCAGGCTGTGGATTCCTGGCCTGAGGGCAGCACAGTGCCCCTGCCCCTTGCACAGACACTGCTCTCTGTGCTGCTGCTCCAGCTCTGCCTGCAATCCTGCAGTCCCTGTGCTTGCACAGGTGGAGGGAACCAGTGAGATCCTCCAGTGTTCTGTACTTGCTGTCTCACAGCTCCTTCCTGTGCCTTGTTACCTTGGAGATGGATGAGAGCTCACTGCAATAGTGAAGGCTGAAAACCAGCCCAAATAAGGCAGCAAGTCTCCAATGTCCTGTTTTTTCAAAGGAGTATCAGACTAAAACTGTCCACATCGTTTGCTACAATCAGCCCACAAGTGTTGCAGCCAATCAGAATCAATACATCCATAGTAAAGACTGAAGGCTTTCCTTCCTTAAAGCAGCTCTCTTTTTGTTAAGCATCTGAAAGTAATCCATGGTTGAGATTTTCCACTGGATCTTCACGTGCCAAGAGAAAAGTGCCTGAAGAGTTTAAATGATGGAAGTGGGGATTTTCATGTCTTCTGAATAAAGCACCTTGGGGCTGAAGTGAGTGGGTTATAAAAAAATAATGGTTTTCTCTCATTTCAGTATTTGGTGGTAAGAATATTTCCTGGACAAAAGGTTAAGCAAGTTAGAGGGACTAAGATAATAAAAAACTCACTTTCAGTTTTGAATATCCAGTTCTGTCCAAGCTCTATTTCACCCCAAAAAAATCTTGTGATCTTTCAAATCCAGGTGACTGGTTGTATACAGATGATACAAATATATTGGCTTGGAAATAAAGTGCATCCGTGTGCCTGAAACATCCAGGTGATAAAAATAAATAATAAAAATGGGATTATGGTTTTACTCTGGACCCTAACAGAAAGACAACAGCATTTTCTTAAATGCTGTTAAGGGGTGTCAGGAGGAGGTGAATCACCTTGCTGAGGCACAATGGGTGCAGGAACGGATCCAACTGTGAGGGAAGGAGGAGCAAAGGGTGAAAAACGGGATGTTGCTGAGGAAGGAGCACTGAGAAAGCTGTGGGAAAAGCAAGCCAAAGGGGAGGTGGGAGGGGAGGGAGCAGGAGGGCAGCCTGCCAAAAAGCAGCTCAGTGAAACCGAGCTGGTAAACAGACACTCCTTTGGAGGAGGTGCTCCCTGCAGCAGCGACAGGACACGGATCCTTCCTGCTAAACACACGCAGTGACTCGTCAGCCCACAGACACCAGAACATTTCAGCAGCAAGGGTCAGATGAGAGCCTTGTTCCAGAGTGCCCTGGACAGCAGCAGTGCTGGCACAGCCATCAGATCAATCAGCTGGAAGATTATAATGGAGGCTCCTTGAATTCCCTCCAGGATAAAAGCAAAGCCCCAATTTATGTAATCCCCTGCTGAGAGCTTCAACTGCTGAGCTCTGCTGGAAGGCAAGGAAAGGAGTGAGTGCAGTGCTGTGTCAGGGAGTGTGGGTGAAACACTGAGCGTGGCTGGGGCTTCAGAGCAGGGAGGCAAATCCTCTGTGCTCTCACATACCCCACCCTGGCAACGGCAGCTTAGCAACAGCTCCTTTTTCAGCAGCTTCTCTTAGCTAGTTGGGAAGTCAGCACACGGCATTTGAGGAATCCAGTTCAAGTCTTAGGAAGTCCATTAAGCTCAGCTCCAAAATTCCTTGAATGAGTCAGGCCCAAACTCTAAGAGCTGTAAAAGCAATTAGAGCTTGTGACACCTGAACCTGCACCATGCCTGCATCTTGAATTTCCAGAGGGCAGCATTAAAAGAACTCAAAAAGTTACAATTCTGCTTAATATTGGAGGGTTTTAGGGTTTTTAAAATTATATTTTACCTTAACTTTACGCTCCGTTGTGTTTTGGCGTCAGGGAGCAGCAGGTTCTTCACAATAAATGTCAGGTAAAATGCACAAGTACAACATTTTTACAACAAGAACTGGAATTAGATCAGGGGAAGTACATTATTGACTGGTTCTTCAGCTGAGTGTTCAAAGACACAGAGAGGTGTTACCTGCACAGGGATGCTGCAAAGTGCCTCTGAGCCAGAGAGAAATCACACTCTCATCAATTGTTCAGGGTTCTCCAAAGGAAAAGCAGGAAACAGGAGAACTGCAGCAGCAGCAGCAGCCAAAGCACAGTCACAAAAATCAGCTCCCTCCTGCGCTGCCTGTGGATAACATTATCCCATAATTATTCCCACAGGTTTAAATGGGGCTGCTCTCACATTCTGAGTTAAACACATTCAAATACCTGCACAGACCAACATAAAATTGTACTTCTTACTGGTTCCACTGCCAAAACATTTCCTTATCAGAGAGGGATTGTCCTGAGGGCAGCCACGGCCCCCAAGCTCTGCCCCTCCATCCATCCATCACTGGGATGGCACACAGGGGTCACCTGCAGGGTGGGAAACACAGCATGTGCAGAAGGAATCAAGGGCTGGGGTTTTTTCTTTTCTCTTTTTTCATTTTAAAATAGCCGTGTTTATTCATACAGGAAATAAAGCAGCATCAAGAGAGATGGTTTTAAACTACACATACACAAGTGCCCTGTTAAAACAGAAAGAAAAAACACTCTTGTGCAATGTAACAAAGTATTTCATACAAATTCCACATCTTACCCCTCCTTCTGAAACTGGCAGAGCTGGCATGAGCACGGTAAATTAGGTCAAACTGTACCCAGATGAGGGATTAGAGGAGGAGTTTAGGAATAGCTGGAGACACCGACCGTGCTGAAATGGAAACGTTGTTGGGTTACTCTGAACAGCAGAAGAGAGAGACATCACCAAAGCCACAGCAGCCAACCCAGAGCACTGAGCCCTCACCAACAGGCTCTGGGTGAGAGTTAAACACGGCAGTGACAAACCCTGCACGTTGTCACAGCTGCAGCACAGCTCCAGGGCAGGTTTTCTTTGCTGGCAAACACTGAAAGAGGGAAAGTGAAGCAAAGCTCCTGTGGTTCCTGCAGTGAGTGAGCTGTGCTGGTGGATCAGGGCCAAGTGTCATCAAACAAAGACACTTTTTCGTGTTTGAGAACTCTTGGTGTGGGACAAGCAACAGCACGAGGGTGTTAACCAATGTAAGCAGTGCAGAGCTGAAGCAGAACCAACCTGCTCTGAGCCAGGATTTGGGGTTCCTCTGAAATGGGAAGGAGCAATAGCAACATAAAGAGCAAAGATAATTCAAAACAGACACCAGACAAGTTCTATTCTTAGAAAAGCTGCTTTCACAATTAACACAGTTTTATCCTTCCAGTTTTCTTTAAATGACAGCACAGTGAGTATTTGTCATTGGGCTGTGGCTAATCATAAAATCCACCACTCAATGGCATTAAAACAAACACATCTTCAGACCAAAACCAATGATACATAAAAAAATTAATTTCCATATTCCTCCAAAGCAAAGGATGGGACTGAAAAATGCTTGTGGAATTTGGGGAACTCACAGATCTCCAGAGCAAACAAAAGACCCCAAATAAATCCCAGCTACTCGGTGGCAACTGATAAAGGTGAATAATTTTAAACTCTGAGACCTCTTAAAATCCCATCCTATTTGGTGTGAGGTAATATGGGAGAATGACAGATTTTCTCAAAATTTGAGAGCAACAGTTTAATAGTGTGAGCTAATTATAAAATGTCATTTTCCTAAGCCCTGGAATTACAGTGAGTCAGCCTCTGGCAACATTCCTTTGGTTCCACTGTTTTCTTATGATCCCCACATCTCCAGACCTTTTATCCTGCACTCTGTAGCAAAAAATAAAATCCCAAGACCAGAGAAGGAAAAATAACCAAAATACCAGAGTGTAATTTCTGCAAAGGCAGGGGCACAGTGAAGTAAACAGTTCAACATACTTTTGTGAACACATTAATCTTTTATTTCAGCTGGTAAATCTGGCTCCTGGCTCACGTCAGATTTCTTTCAAGCCATCAAACCAAACCTGCTCTTTTCTTAAAAAGAAAACAACAGCATTTCTTAGACTTACTGCTGTAAAAGAATTCCAGTAAATGCTGCCCAGAAAATCCATTTGGCTGCCTCAGCTATCCAAGAATATTTTTAATGGGGAAAAGAAGAACATATTATTAAAGTATTGATTTTTTAATGTGATATTCTATCCAGGTTGACAAACCTGTCTAGAAAGAAAAGGCTCTCTCAGCAGTGGACATCCTGATTGAGGCACAGGAGTTGACAATCCTCAGATTCAGATTTTCTTCCCAGCTCCACATCAAAGCCATCCTGAGTGATTTTGGCAGCCACTAGGGCATGGCTCCCTCTACAAGAAATGAGAATATGTATCCATTTAAGAACTTTGTGTCTGTTCTAATGGTACACCTTTAAAAAAAATTAGATTCCAGCATGCACAAAAGCACGACCAGTGATTTAATCACCTTTTCTGCTGCTCCCTGGGAAGGTCAGATACATCGTCCTTCATGAAGACATTTCTTTGCCCTTGTTATGCTTTTCATTCACAGGTAATTAGTACTGAAAATCTGCTTAACCTCTGTCAAAACAACGACTTGTTATTATTGTTCTGACAACTCTGCTTCTCCTGCCTGATCTGTTCAGGCTCATTAAGCAGGAGAAACTTTCTCAGTCACCAGCAACCTGATGGAGGAGCCAAAAACAAGCAGGGGTTGAACTGGGTGTTGCTAAACTTTTACATTAGAAAACAAAAACTCATTAGTACAAATGTAGCTGATGCACTTGATGGAAAGAAAGTGAAAACTAAAACAAGTAAGGAAATGAATCTTACCTTATGTCCTTGCATGGAAACATTCCAAGCTTTTCCATCTTTCAGCTTTATGCTAATACAAAAATAAGATATCTGCCAAGAATCTGACAGTTCTTTGTATCAACTGCAGGAAATGAGGGAAGAGTCTGATTCTCTTACAACCTTGTTCTTTTTAACAGTGCTGGATCTCACATCTTAATTTTGGGGTTTTTCACCTCCTAAGGAAGCTTGAAATAACAAGCATCATTTTGAGGAAAACCTGTAGGAGACCAGAAAGCAGGAGGACAGCACAAAGACTGCCATGAGGGTGGAAACACAATACCTCATCTCTTATTTAAAATAATCCCAATTCTGTATAATCAGAATTACTGTGTCTTCAACAGCATAAACTTTCAGCCAGTGAAGGACACTTTGGAATTTGTATCAACAAGCCTTCAATAAGGAGATTATTGTAGAATTAGAAATCATAGATTTTATTAGGGTTTCTTCTTGATTTTACCTTTAACCCAGGACAGCTCAATGATACCAGTTAAATCTTCTTTTCCCTGTGATACTTTTAAACACCACAGGGAACTACTGCAAACATCTCCTGAACAATCTAACTGCTATGCTCCTTGCCAGACAGATAAAACCAGGAAATCAGTGACATGCTGGAGGCTTTGCCTGTGGCTTGGCAGGAAATCCATTTCTCCTGCAGGTTTAGTGCTGTGCCAGAATAATGGGGGTTGTTTTTGGGGTGAGCAGTGCAGGGGAAGCAGGGGGAAGAGGAAGGGAGCAAGTTCTCCCTGTCAGTGGGTTGGAATGGGTTGGAAGGGGTTTCCATGGTCCAGGGGAGCATACCTGGAGCCTTCCAAGCAGTGTTTGAAACATTCCCAAGAGACAGGGAGCAGCAGCCAGCTGAGAGCACTCAGCTCACTCATCCAGGCAGGAGCTCCTCCATCCTCTGTGCCTGTGCAGGATCTCACAGTGTGCACACAGGTTAGAGATCAGGGCTCTGCACAACATGGCATCAATCCTGTCATTGCCCCAGATTTTAGATCTGCTTCTGCAAATATTAAACATGTGACCCATGCTACTTCCTTTTCAATGAGTATTGCTTTTTATTCGTAGCTGTTAAAAGATTAACAAGTAAAAGTTAGCTCTGCAAAAAGTCTTTACAGTAATTTATGGAGATTAACTTTCCTATTTAGGGTAAAGTCCAGACATTTACAAGAACAATCACTTAAATAAAAATAGAATATAAAGCCTATGTTTAAAACATGGCCTTTATTAGCGCTGTCTAGTGAGCTCCATATTTATCTTACATTGAAATAGTTCTGCTTTGCTTAAGAAAAGACAGAAAAAGTGCATTTACAAGAGTACTTTTTCTTTAATTCTCTGCGAAAATGGAAGGAATCGGAATCACAAGTTGACAAATGTTGTAAAATGAAATTTCCAGAAACATCAATTGTAGTAATGCTACGCCATCACTAGTGTTTCCTCCTGACCTCCTGCCGTGTGGAACCAGAATATCCTGATATACAGTCTAGAGCATCTATGGTATTACTCTACAGCATATTAAACACAGAAAAAGGGGCTCAGACCCCCTTCCAATGTACAAACATGAATAAAAAAATTGATTAAAAAAATCACTTTTTATACATAATGTATATGCAAACTGCTTTAAATACATGGGTTTGGAAGAGTTATTTACAAACTGCAGCTGCCCGTGGGACAATCCACAGGCAGAGCACACACAGTTGCTTTACTTTATTGGTGCATCTCAACTTTGGGAGATATAAATTTATTCGGCAGTACAGCAAACACAAGAACTTGTGACAAAGCATCTTAAGGGCAACCCGATAAATTTTGTTCCTCCAAACAAGGTTAAGTACTAGGACTGCCAAAGTTTCCAAATAAAGTTTTAGTTTAACCCAGATGCCTGCTGGCAGATCTGTGAGGTGGAGGATATGTAGACAGACCCATTGGAAGTACAGGCTTGGCTACTGGATAACTCCTCCTGAAGAGCCAGAACTGATAAGGATGTTTTGTCCAAAGAGTGAACTAACCTAGAATTTTTTTTTCCAATTTTATTAATATTTTAAAAAATACATAAAAATACAACATCCAATGTCTGAATAAATATATTTAACAAGTTGCAAGATACCTTATTTTACACAAAAATTTCAGCTTTAGAAATCTTGTTAAATAACTTCATTGTTGTTATATATTTCATTTTTCGTCTTTTTGTAACAAAATAAAAACTCTGAAATTACATAGAAAAAAGACAAAATATTTTTGTCAAGGGATAAGATAGTCCACTGAAAACCTATTCACAATTCCACTGTAAACATTAATAAACATTAAAACATTTGCATAATTGTGTGCTCAAAAATCCTATAAAAAGTGGAAGACTTATTACAACTGTAGTTTTCAGTCAACTACACTTCCTTTCACAATTTATTTTGTCCCATTTACAGCTTTAAAACTGGGCACATTGCTGAACACATACTTTGGCAGTTCTGTATAGCAAGTGCTTCCACAAAGAGGAACTACTCACCAAGAGTTACCCACAGCTCGGTGAAAGTGCAGCAGTTACTCAGTTCTTTTGGATAATACTCTGATGTCTGCTTGGTGCACTTGCTTTTTGTTTTAAGATCACCCTAGAACACCTGAATGCTTCATTGGACATAACTTTTCAAATTTGATAAGTGCCCTTTCTCTGTGTTAAGAAAAAAAAACAAAACAAAAAAAACCAAAAAATAACCCAAGAAACAAAAACAAACACAATGACAAGGATGTCACGTTGTGCCTACAAACCTTCAGTTACCAATGAGCTTAAGTTCTCTGAACAGTAAATTAAACAAAAGAAGAGGGTAGGAGGGGGGAACAGGTACAGTCCAGCAGTGGAAGTGTGTACAGGATATACTTGGCAATGTCACACCAGTTGAGTGCTTTCTGTGGCTGAATTTCAGGGTTTATGTCCATGGCAGCGAGCTGCTGGCAAGGCAGAGAAATGTTCATCACCTGCATTCCACAGCCAGCACGTTCTGGGGAGGAGAGGAGGACGAGGGGCTCATTCCAGTGTCTGAGGAAGCAGATGACATGGATGCTCCTGTATGTGACACTGAACACAGAACAGATCAGTGTCAGGTTAGCCAAGCACAGCTCACGAGGAAGTTTCCTTGGTTATGAGGTTGTTTAAAAGACATCAGAGCAGCAGCACAGGCACAAAAAACTGATACAGAGGTTTTGCCCATTCTTTCACTGCTGTATTCACAGACACAGGATTAGCCTTACCCAGTTACTGAAAAGGTAACTCAGATGAGTCACTCTGTAACAGAAAACACTTGCACTGGCACGTCCAAGTTTCTGCTACACAGTTACCAAACAGTCAAGCCAACGTTTCTGTCAGGTTCAAGTTCTGAAAAGCCACAGATATTTTTTCTAAATATGTATGCAAACAGATGGCAACACTTTCCTTTCTTCAAAAATATCATCAATTAAACTCAAATTGCTTTGAGTTATGCATTTCCAAACAAATTAACTCCTCATGGGAATCATAAAGCAAATCTTAACCTTACCTTCTCTGTCTTTCTTTTTTAATCGTTTCCTTCTCCTGTCTATGGTTGCTACTTCTGACTTCAAGGACATGTAGTATTTTCGTATCTCCTGGAGTTTTTCTTGTAGGAAGGAGATCCTTTCAGTGCTGCTCATATTGTCCAGTTCATCTGTGGGTGGAAAGAAAAGAAAAAATAGCTTCATCAGGGTGATTTCAAACAAATGAATCCAATTCTTAAGAGGATATAAGACACAGCATGGAAGGGAACACATTTCCATAACTATGCCAGAAAAGACTCACACCTAATTTAGAATCCCCAAATTTCCATGTTTTTCTCTCTGAACAAATTTTCTCTCAAATTCCCTGTAATCAAGTGATTTCAAGAATCCTTACTGAGCTGGAAGCTCCATTTGTAGACTCTGGGTGAAGCATTCTGGTGGTGGTGCTTCTCCCTGTGCTTATCCTTGTCTCCATCCTTGATGTGAGGGGACATCACCCTGGCAGGGGAGCGGGAAATCTTCTGTGGCTTGGAGGCATTGATGTGTTTGACAGGAGTACATTTACTGGAACTGTCCAGGACAGGCAGGTCTTCACTGTCGCTGCTTTGTCCTGCAGGAAAAAGAATTTAATTGGGATTTAAAACCTCCACTGTGACATTTTAAAAATGGTGGTGTCGTGGGTTTACCCAGGAAGGGTCAGTCTTTCAAGTGACCTATGGTGCAGGAAGCAGTGCACCTTGCTTCCTGGGAAACAGAGCCAGTGACCAGCTAGTTTTGAGTATGGATGGGTGTATAATCCAATTAAAAGTTGTTCCGCCTCCAGGGAAAAAACCATATTTAAGAGAGATACACCTGAAAAAAACCCTCTTTTCCTGTCCTGTTGCTGCGAGAGAAGCAAGTCCTGTGCTTCTCTCTCTGGTAAGGCTGGGCCCTTGCCCTTTCCCCCCCCTCCCCTCCTCAGAGCGGGGAGGGGGGGGAGGTTTGGAAGGGAGTTTGCAGCACCAGTGCAGCTGAACGTGGGGGAGGACCCGGCCTGAGATCTCCGGCTGCTGGGCAAAACATTTTAACTACAGCGGGCAGTGCCGGGCCGGCTCCCTCCGGGCCGGCTCCCTCCAGGCCGGGTCAACTTCGCAGAGCCCAGCCCTTGCTCTGGGCCGGGCAGAGGCCAGGCCGGCTCCCCCCAGGCCGGGCCAGCTTCGCAGAGCGAGGCTATTGAGACTCTTAACTGCTTCTGCAGCCCGGCTCAGACTTTTTAAACAACCCAAGAAAAATCATGGGACTGTCGCAGAGGCCCGAGAAAGAAATTAACCCTTTCGTTACCCAGATAAAACTTGCAGAAACTGATCTGCTCTTGCACAGATAGAAGAAGAGTGAGGACACTTACAAAAACACAGCATAGAGACTCAAAGTCAGTGAGAGAAGCAGAGCTGAAGCTTAGAGGGAAGGAGCATGAGGAGTGCTACAAAGTAAAAGCTGAAAATTCTTCTGTGAAACCATGATTGAGACCAAGCTAAAATATTCCCTGTAATATATGACAAATGGTCTAAGGGGGGATGTGACGTTCTACCTGCAGCCAGTGCAGCCAGTGAATCAAGGCACCTGTGTGAAGATAAGTAGATATTGAAGTAATTGCAGCCTGATGAGAAATTTGAGCAGAGAAGAGAAGAAACTGTAATCCAGATCCCTTGCCCCGGGGAATGGTCAAAGGAAATTTACATTGCCAGTCATAGAAGAAGGGGATTTCTTTGCGGCAGTAGTAGAACAACTCATCCTTAAAAAAACACCCCATGAACTGTCATAACCCACCGTAGTAGCAGTGGGAAAGCTACTGGTGTGGGAGGGACGTTCCACAACAAGCAGAGATCTTTTTCTCCTGGGCGGCTGCTAGTTGTGAAGCTGAAAACCATAAGAACTGTATTTCTTGTGGAGAAGTCAACATGGTAAAGCAGGAGAAAACTCCTCTCCCTAAATGACTGAAGAAAGACTAATTTAAAAGTGGTAAACTGACTGAAAGTCAAAGTGTTGTTTTTGTATTGTCATTGAAAAAATGGAGAGGGGGGAAGAGCAAAAGTGTTCTGACGGGTTTGTTCTGGTTCTTAATTTTTTTTCTTCCTTTTAAGTCTGTTAATAAACTTTCTTTATATTCTTTAAAGTTTGAGCCTGCTTTACCTACTCCTAATCCTTATCTCACAGCAAAATTAAATAAAATCTGGTAAGTGTGCTGGCGTTTAGCCAAAAAAACTCAGGTGAACGAACTCAAACCACTACAGGTGGTTATAGTAAAAAAACAAGGATTAAGAAAAAACTGCTGCTTCTTGCTCAGAAGATCCCAGAATGCACCCAAGGAACACAAGCATCTCAGGTTCCATGGAGAACCTGATCAGACACAACAGGCACTGAACTCTCCAGTGGAATAATCATGGTTGATGCAGGAGAATTCACAGGCTGACTAGGCCTAGTTAAAATGTGACAGCCAAATTTCTTTACAGAAATAATAAATAAATTTATCAAAATTAGAATGTTAGAGCACTGATTAACTTAATCTATTCTGGATTTCTAATATAAAGCAGACACTAAAACCTTTTCTTGAAGATTAAACCTGTATTACCATTGGTAGGTAGCACATGATTGTGTTTAGTTATCAAACTGCTTTACACATTTAAAGGAACAGTTCTGAAACATGACTAAAACAACAGAAGTTTAACACAGAACAGAAAATTTTTAGCTCATACATTCAAATATTTTAGATTCCCGCAATAACTGCCAAGTTTTCCCCAGGCATGTTAAATATATCTGAATAGTGTATGTCAGATCATTAGTATTTTAGTTTGATATTTAAAAATACAACAGTGTTGCCACAAAGCCAAAAGCACTGACTCATTCGTGCAATGACTGTCAAAAATTTTGTGGCAGGACAAGAGGGAATGTCCTTAAGCCAAAGGAAGGCAGGGATAGATGGGATATTAGAAAGAAATTCTTTACTACAAAGGTGGTGAGGCCCTGGCACAGGCTGCCCACAGAAGCTGTGGCTGCCCCATCCCTGGAAGTGTCCAAGGCCAGGTTGGACAGGGCTTGGAGCAACCTGGGATAGTGGAAGTGTCCCTGCCCATGGCAGGGAATGGAACAAGATGATTTTTAAGGTCCCTTCCAACCCAAAACATTCTGTGATTCTCTGAAAAATGAGCTACAGAAACACAAAAATCCAGATTTCTACAGCAAGTTATAAAATAGACACTTGAGAGAAAAACCAGACAAGATTCCTCTGGATGAAAAGCTGTTCTTTAGCATCCAACATTTTTCCGCATTTCATAAATGTTGAATTTTTTTCCCAGGAGAAACACCTGTTGTAAGACTTCAAAGGTGCCCTCTCCCAAATCCATAACCAATCCAATATATAAAGATCAGCATAATGGTAAATATGTAGTAACTGCTAATATAAATAATAATTCTAAAGTTTTCCCTAAGTAAGCAATATAAAAGAGCCAAGAGATTTCCCAGTTACACTGCTAGTGCAGAGCTCACAATTTCTCTCCAGTTTATCACCAAGAATCACGATGAATAAAAATGAAAAACCCAGACAGGGAAGCCCCATTCACTGGAAAGTGTTTGCAGCAGTGAGAACAGTGAGCTCTTCTACCTGTTTCCAGGACAGGATACGCTTTTCCCTCCTCCCCCTGCAGGGATATACCTGTGCCATTCTTTTCATTTTTGGCTGCAGCACTGGTTCGCTTTGGAGTTCGCTTTTGCTTTTTTGCCAGTGTTCCACTGTTGCTGTCACTGGGTCTTTTTTGACCTATGAGAGAAGGGAAAAAAAAAACCAAAAAACCGTAAGACACCTCAAATACTTCTGCTATTAAAAAGCTCTTTGTGTAAGCAACAAAGAAAACCAGACAAGCTGAGAGAGGTGGGGCTGTTCAGAGAAGAGAAGGCTCTGGAGAGACCTTAGAGCCCCTTCCAGGGGCTAAAGGGGCTCCAAGAGAGTTGGAGAGGGATTTTGGACAAGGGCCTGGAGGGACAGGACAAGGGACAGTGGCTTCCCACTGAAAGAGGGCAGGCTTGGATGGGATATTGGGAAGGAATTCTTTATTCTGAGGCCCTGGCACAGGTTGCTCAGAGAAGCTGTGGCTGCCCCAGCCCTGGAAGTGTTCCAGGACAGGCTGGATGAAGCTTGGAGCAACCTGGGATAGTGGAAGGTGTCCCTGTCCACGGCAGGGGGGTGGAACGAGATGGGCTTTGAGGCCCCTTCCAGCCCAAACCATTCTGTGATTCTATAATCAGAAGACAAAACAAACCAGCAGCTTTTAGCCAAGTGACAGCAGTCTCAAGACACCTTCAGCAGGGCCTGGAGCAGGGAATGACCCCTCCAGGGAACGCTCACCTTTCTCTCCCATCTCCCTCTCCTGCCCGGCCATGCTGCAATTGCTCGACGTGGTACTGGCTTCAAATCCATTGGCAGACTCGCTCTCACAGAGCCCCTCCTGAGACTCTTCTGCCACACTGTCCACCTCAATGGTCATGTCACTCTCACTCTTGATGCTGCGTGACTCGTCCTGGCTCAGGGCCAGGGGAGAGGCCACCGGGAAGCTCGAGGGGACGCCGGGGGCTAAGGCAGAGGGGGCTGAGTTGGAAGCGTTGGGGTCTGGCTTTTCTGCTATTGTGTCTTCACCGCTGCTCTTCTCCTTCTCATCCAAGTCATCCAGGTCTACTTCATGGCACAGCAAAGTTTCAGGACCGATCTGAGGCATTGTGTCATCCTCATCCTTCAAGGGAATGCTCTCGTTGGCGTCGGCCGGACGCTGGAAGTTGTCACTCCTCAGCTCTGGAGCGTGCGGGACGGACTCCGCCACCAGAGATGGCATCTCCTCATTCTCAGTTCTGAGGGACTCCTCAGCATTCAGCCTCCTACATTCCTCTGCTCCAGTACATTCATTGGTCCTCTCTTCAGATACAATATTTGGCACTTCCATCTCGCTCTCTCGCCGATTTCTCTTCTCAGGTGATGCCTGTTCCAAAGTTTTCCTTTTCAAAAGCTTCTTGTCTTTCGTGGAAGGTTCTGTTTCACTTTCAGTAGTGCTGGAAATGTCTTTACAGTCCAAGGAAGACACATCTAATCTTTCAGGTTCTGTAAGAGACTCATTTGCCACCTCTTCCTGGCTTCCTGGTGCAATCTTTGCATTCTCTAACGAGGGATCTTTTGTCTTGCTCCTTCTCCCTTTTCCCTTAGGTGATTTTTCAACCTCTCTTTTGCTTTCTTCCGTTTGATCCGTTTTGTTTCCAAAGATTTGAACAATTTGTTCACTTTCCTCAACTTCCAGTTTCAGTGTTTCTAGTGGCTGTACTTGAGTCCTGTCGTTTTCTTTCAAGGCGTGAGACATCTTTGGGTTTTCCTCATCCAGCTTCTCATCACGGAGTTTTTCACTTTTTTCCAGTTCTGAAGTTTCTGGAGAAAATTCTTCATTCAAATTCTTTTCAGATGACTCATCTGCTTCACTGTCAGATGTGCCAGAGTCTACAAAAATTTTAAAAAGAAGCAAACAGCACCCTAAATAATTAATCACAACACAACTTATTTGAACCTCACAAAAAACCTCTCTTTTCACTAATCTGTGGTGTTAACATCAGTTTAGAATAATAATTTTAAACTTAAAAAATCCTGCATTATTCAACACACTTGCTATTTTTACCTAAAATTTCTATGAAACTGCAGTAGTAGTGGTGCTGTCATAGTTCAGGGAGAACCTGGATGATGCTCTTACTCAGGTGATTTAGTTGAAGTCTGTGATTCTCCAACTACTATTTCCCAAATAAATTATACTTTATAGCAGTAAAAATAAGTTTTACAAGTTCCCCTGATCCCATGGATATTGCTTCCCCCATGTGACAGTACCAAACCAAAAAGCAACACTCCTCCCCTCCATGCAAAGAAAAAAACCCAACCCAGACCCAAAAATAAAACCCCTCTACAGCCCAATATGGAAATTTCATTGCTAAACTCTTGTAGAAATGATGCACCACACAGAGAGCAAGCATCAGGACATTACCAGGAGATTATTCAGGGACCTGTGCTAAAAGGAGACAGGGATTTCACCTCAGTTCTTGTTCAGAGAGGCTTAGAAATACCAAAGATGTTGCTGCCATTTGTGTATAATTAACAACTCTGCTTGATGATGTAGTATTGGGGTTGAGGAGTTAATTAGCACAATAAAGACTATCATTATTGCACTGGATTTGGTCTGTTCAGGACTGAAAGGCTGTGGCTGAAGAACATGGAATGACTTGTACAGTCACTGTGAGCAAACTGTGCTCCTCAGCACTTCAGCTCGACTACTTCCTCAACAAAATTTACAAGGAGAAGGAAAAAAAAAACCAACAAAAAAAGGTTAAAAAAAACCAAAAAAAAACCAAAAAACCAAACCTCTTTTCAAAAAGGTACTGCAAAAACCTCCAAAGCAAACACAGGGCTGAGATCACTCACCGTTTGATCCTCTATCAGAATCAAACATTCCTGAGCTACGTCTCGTCTGCCTGCGAGGTGTTGCTAAAATTAAAATCGAAAGAATTAATTTTCATCGAGCGAACGAGCGCCGGCGCGGTGGCGGTGCCGCCCCGAGGGGCAGAGCAGGGAGCTCAGGGCTCCCCTGCAGCTCCAGGCCACGACAGCACCAGGGCACCACGGGGCTCCAGCTGGGAATGGTGGGGAGCACGGGCTGTTCCCTGCACCTCTGGAGCCTGATTTACCTTCGCTGTTGGGCGTTTTGGGGAGGCTGCAGGATGTGTTGGATGGAAGAGTGGATTTCAGAGGGGGCCGCCCACGCTTGGATTTCTGCTTCTCCTCATCCTTCTTCTCATCCTTTTCACCATCTTCTTTATTCTGCAGGGGATACAATGGATTTTTATTCACGTTTCATTGCTGATTATCAAACCTTTTGCTCTTTTAAAAACTAGACTGCGGACTGAATAATTTTTTTTTTTTTTAAAATAGGGACAGTGCTAGCCACTAAATGCTGTACTGCAACAGACTTATTGAAATCATTACTTTTGTTTTTTTCTTCTGTTTTCTCTTTGGTCCTCCTTTTTCCACAGGCCAGATAATCCGATCAGCTTTCACCCATTCATCGTATCTGAAAGGGAATAACAACGTGCTGTTATCACTGCACATGAAAATGCTGTTTGAATATGAGGCTTAAAAGACTGGAATTACAGAAAATATTTATTAATGAGGTAGGAAAAAGGCCAACACTGGGTTGGAAGGAGCTCAGAGCACCCTGGTCTAGTGGATGGTGTGGAATGAGACAGGCTTTAAAGCCCTTCCCAATCCAAACCATTCCATGTTAGCGGAGCACGTATTTACATCACATGCAGTATGTGGCCTTAGAAAGACAAATGACATTTCCTGTCTGTTAAAAAAACTTATGGGAGGAGGGAATGAAGGTACAAACTTCTCTGTCTCTCGCCAGCAAAGCACTGGAACCCTCAGGGGACTGAGTCAGCTCTGAAGTGTCACTTATTCCACATCATACACATAAGACAGTTTTCACCACACCATACCTCAGCAGGAAAATTACCTTTTCCTTAAAAGGCAAAGTTTTTAAATTATGGCAACAGACTGGATGAGATTCTGAAAAACACAAACACACTACTGCTCCTCAAAATCTCCTGAGGTATTAATAAGATAAAGGGACACCTGTAAATATCTGAGGAATATCCCCACACACAATCTTTATGTTGTCACATAAAGAAATTCGCTTAGTTAGAAATACATGGACTTGGAACATCTCAAGTTACATACAAGAAGTGCTGTATTTTTAAAAATTACCAATTCTGTGGTATTTTTGTGCTCACAATGCTCTTCATGTCAGCAACAAAATCAGCCATTTCTACAGCAGGGTTAAGTATAAAGACTGGCTGCCAGGAGAAGCATTTTTACAATCATGGTTAACATTCAATACAAGAATATATTTTGTGGCCAAAATTTCAGTGCTTAATACACTTAATTGTAAATATCTTCACCATTATTAATGATTCTCTTAAAGGAAAGTCTGCTAGTGCTAACACTGACAGACACAATAAATATCAGGGACTCTCCTGGAAAGAGTGAGGATTACTAAGGTAGATGGACACCTGGAAAAATACAAGTATATTCTGACATTTCAAGGCAACACCATGAACAAAATCACCAACACTGAAAAAGTGAAAGAGTCAGAGCCTGTTATGTTGATAATTCCATTTGGAGCCACGTCACTGACCATCTCTCACTTTATCTTCTTAAAAACAAAAATTTCTTTTGCAAATAAGCCTTTGAACAAAGAAATGGAAGGCAATTTGTTATCCTCACCTTACATTCCAGCCATAGTAATGAACTAAATATAAAACCTCTCCATCATCAATTTCTGTGCTTTTAATACTGGCTTCATAAATTTTTTGAGTCTTTCCACGACCATATTTTACTTTCACTTTGGTTCCAGTCAGGCAGGGTTCTGTGTCCTCCTCATCCTCTTCACCTTCTGATTCTCCTTTGTTCTCAATTTCTTCCCTGCAGTAAAACGTATTTAAAATGCCCACTAATTAGTGACAATCATATTTTAACATTTAAAGAGAGTAGTCAAGGTAAAAAAAGGCTGCAAGAACAAAAGAAATTAATTTTCTGCACCCTGTCCTGTCTCTGAAGCTTGCTCAGAAACAGATTTTTTAAATCAAGAACAGGACTTAGGGAGAATAGGGCGAAGTGCCAAAAATATCCAGAAAGTTATATTAGAATTTAAACACAATTTATAAAGTGTACACCTACCTCAAAGCTGAAAGATTATTTTTTAAATTAATATTTTGATAATACAAAAAGGAATAACAGTTAACTCAGTGTGTATCTCCTAAACAGTACAGGAAGAATTAACTTCAGTTTTTGAAATACTTGATTTTGGCACATTATTTATTAAAAAAGGTTCTTTTATAATTTGCTTAACAGGCTACAGTTTATTAACTGCAAAGCTTGAACTGCCATCACAGTGATCCTCTCATGGATACAAACACCATTCCATTGGAAAAAACTTCATTACAAGAGTGTTTAGCCAAGCTTAAAAGTGTCTGCACATCTCTTTAGATTAGATACATCCACCTCTGGTTACACCTAAAGGTACTATTTAAATATTATACTCAAACATATTTTGAAGAACTACAGCCTAACCCATTTTTAGCTATAATTCCCTCTCTATTTAAGGGAGAATTTAGCATAATTTAAAAGTTAAACTACAAAAAACATCACCAAGAAAGAAAATACTGGAAAGGACTATGGGTTTGCTTTTAATGAAATATATCTGCTGGCCTTCAGTGAAAGGTCAACTGTCTTGTGGCAAACGATTCAGAGGTCAAGTAACACCCACACAGCTTAAAGAAAACTCCTGGATGCCTTGATCATCTGACACACAATAAAAACAAGCTTCACCAGCCATCAGCAAACACTTAAAAGCACGGGAGAAGAGGGATTTGCCAGTTCTTTTTCAGCTGCCCAGGGAAGTGTCTCCAAGCTGTTCCCATCCTCACAGCACCTGGCAGACTCACAGTCTGGGCTGTGTCTGGAGGTATTGGTGGGATAAAACACCAACACAGCCTGGGCAAGTAAAGTGACAGTGAAAAATCCTGCCTGGCATCGAGCACAGAAAGATGCTTCCATGAAGTATAGCAGGCTCTACAAGCTTGAGATGAAATGTTGCCCTCCCTGCCTGTCTGAGTAAATTCGGTTTCTGATTTTCACACTTTAGTAAGATCAAGTCTGTGTCTTCCTGCCTGGAGAACAGCTCAACCACAGCACAGAGAAACTCAAAGGAAGCTGATACAAGTCAGTGCTTACCTCTCCCTCTGCCTCTCTTCCTCTTCATCTGACTCTTTATCAGAATCCTCCTGTTTTTTAATTTTCTTCTCTTTTTGCTTTGGTGTGCTTTTCTTCCCTAGTGGAGTTTCATTTTCTTTCTTTTCTGCATTCTCAGGTGTTTCCTCTACATCTTTGTTTTCTTTGTTACTGTCTTTTAATTTGTCTTGGGTTTTATCCTCTTCACCATCTTTTTTAGCAGGGGTTGCATCACGGGCAAGTCTCCTTCGTCCCTGGAACAGAAATCAGAACAATCTAATGACTCCTGTCCATTGCTTTCTCTGTAACCTCTCCAAAACGCAGCAAAAACATGAGACATGCAACTCCTGTAGAGAAAAAAGGCTGGAGATGATAAAAAGAGCACAAAATATTCTAAGACATTAAAATTAAAGCTTCAAGTTTTTACATCTGCTTCATTTGGAATAAAGAGGATGAGTTTCTGATTAACTGCTGGAGGATTTCAGGACATTTGTGTGGACCTGTAATGTGTGTTGCTCTGACAGAAAGGGCCAAAATGTCTTGTTCACCTACAGCAATAGCATTATTTGAAGTGCCTGTATAGGACTAGTGAGGTCAGGCACCTTCCCCTCAGCATCTTCAATCCTGACAGTCACCTGTGGAGATCACAGGCAGAAATTTGTCAGCTTTCAAAAAACTCTAAGTATCCCATTTTCAAAAGGCACTTTGAGTATTCAGGCAGCTGCTGCCTGGGATTATCTGCAACTGATTTTCAGAGATCTAGCACAGGATTACCATTTAATTTATTAAAAGTCTCTTGATAGGATCATTGCTTTTTAATCAGAACAAAGAGCCAATTAACAAAAAGACAGAAAATTCTTACATTTCTTTATCCTCTTTTTGAGTGTTCACAAAAAGAAAAAACAACTCAAAAATAAATTAACCAACTAAGAACAAAGCTAATGTCGTGTCAGGAAGTTCACTGAGGCTGATGCAGCTTGGAACAACCACTTTCACTTAGAAAGAAATATAATACACAACAGAAATCTCAACTTGTGTTTACACCATGCCCTTTCATCTATTAATCTATAAGGCCATATATTTGCTTGAACAGCTGCTTTGCAAGAAGTGCTTTAACACAATGACATTTTATCAAACAGAGTCCTTCGAACTTGAACAATTTAAAAGTAGCAATTCTTGTCCTTCAGTAGTTATGCTCTATTAAGGAACACAAAATGTTCTTTTATGGCAATTAAATGAGTGCTACAGTCATATTCCAACACTTCCAAAGTACTGTTTGTATTCTCCATGGTGTTCAGTATCCTCCAGCTGATGGGTCACTGGTCTGATCTATGCAGCTACTAATACAACCCTCACCTCTACAGCACTTAAAGTCAAATGAAGGCTAAAATTAATTATTCCTCCCTCTACTTTTGTCTATATTCTGTAAAATTTGAGTGTTTCTTGTATTAGAAGAAGAGAGACTGTGATAAAAACCATCTCAGAGAAATGGGTCTTGCTTTGATTCTTGGATCCGTAGCAGGATTCTGATATTCCTGTTTCACGCCAGAAGGTTTCCAGGTTCCATGTGCCTGTGGAAATCCTCACCCACAACCAAGACTGTCCTGCTATGTTTCACTGTTCTGATGACACACAGCTCTCAGCAGCTCCCAAGCCATCCCTGAACCACAGCACAGACAGTTCAGCCTGAGCAAATCCCATGCATGGTGTGGAATATGAAGGAATAATCAAAGCTGATTCTGTTTCCAGGTGGAACACGATTAACAGCTAACACTCACAGGACTCCACACTTGCACAAGTGCACCAATTGCTCCCCAGGGAAAACTCATTATGGAAACTGTCCACTGTACAAAGGGGCTTTGTCAAGGACTAAAACCAAATCAGCTCAAACCACTCACCCTTGGGGATCTTAGTTCAATTTCTTCTTTCTCACTTTCACTGCTGGAATAATTTTCTTCTGCTTCTTTTTTAACTTCTGTTGGGGGCATTTTTGGTTCCTCTTTCACACTTTCCTCCATTGGTTCCACGTGTTTCTGTGTGTCTTCTACCACTTTTGGCTCATTGTGATGGATGGTCCTAAACTGAATGTTTGCAGAACGGCAGTACTCTTCAAAACCATAAAGATACCTACAGACACAAGTAAAGTCCCATTTAGATTTCATGGTTTATTTTCTATTTATTGTAGTGCATAAAGCCTATTTTCCTGCTCAGCAACTTCAGGAAGGAAAAAAAAAAAAATTAAAAAGAAACAACAACCACACAAACCCAAATAAACAAAAAACAAAAAGCCAGAGAAGATTTTGAAACGAAACAATTTTGTACACAAGTCAAATGGTGAAAAAGAATATACAGAGATGCTTCCCACATATTTAACTTCATCCCCATCAGTTCAGAATTCATGAGAGTAAAGCCATGCATGAACTTGTTCTCTGGTAACTCCTGTGCACATTCTAATCCAGTTATAGGTGAGAGAGGTATGAAGTAGCTTATTTCTCAAAGAATTAATATGCAAGTTAAAACACACTGTCACAACACATTTTCACATATCCAAACAACATCACCATTATTTCCACTGTAACAGCAACCTAGTACACATTTACCAATTACTCTTTCTAGGACAAACACTCTTCTCTGTAAAATACAGACCTTAAACATGTGCCCAATTCTGAATATTGTCACCTTCATCAAATTAACATGAGTTATTAGTCATCCCTATTTCCAAATTTCCTTAGGTTTCAGTCAAGAGAACCTCATTCTTGCCTTTTACTCAAAAAGCCCAATTGTTTCTTGTCAAACTTCCAGGAGGATAAATAATAAAAATAATTTTTATTTAGAAAACGAGCTTGAAAAATGTCATTCCTAAAAGGATTCCAATTCAAAAGTTACAACACAGCTGAAAAGTAAGGGTCAGAAGAACAAGCTTTATGCATTTGTTCATTATAAGTAATGATTTTATTACTTAATACTGTCACATCCATCATAGCAATGCACATAGTTAAGCCCTAAAGCCATTATTCTACAAATTCTACAAAGCTTGTATGTAAATATACAAACTGAAACATGTCTTTTTTCAATCAACACCTTTCATGAAGTTAAAGCAACTGGTATAAAATTCTCCTCAATGCATACGAGATTTAGAGATTGGGAGTCCGTTTCTTTTAATTGCCTTAACTTGCAAAACTGAATCTGCCAAAGCTTATTTTATAAATCTCACCACTGTCCTCTGAAATGACATCAGCACATGAGGAAAGTGAAAGTTTCTTGGTAAGAAAATGAGCAGGATTCTCATGTCTTGGAATAACAGGAACTTACACAGCCCTGAGCGCTCCCTCCTTTCCTCCATTTTCAATCCTCAGCACTGGAAAATGCTCAGAACTGTTCATTAACTGAAGAATGTCATCTGCTGTCTCATAACTATCAAAATCTCTTGAATACTGTACATGCTACTACTAGGAAAAAAGAAAGGAAAAATGTTTTCACCATTATCCAAAATGAGAACTTACTTTTTATAAGCAGTTTTTACATTGTAGGAAGCAGCTGAGTTCAAAATAGGAATGCCAAGGTCCATATAAATTTGCTTCCATACAGCACCACTCTCAATCTTTGGGGGAGAAAAGAAAAAGAAAAAAGGGAATTTACAGGTTTTGTTTAGCAAGAACATTAAGGAGTAATATTTAACAGAGCTACAAGCCAAAGCCTTTTATAATCTTTGAACAGTTTGAGTTGGAAGGGAACTTAAAGAACATCCAGTTCCAACCCCTTGCCATGGACAGGGACACCTTCCACTATCCCAGGCTGCTCCAAGCCCCGTCCAACCTGGCCTGGAACAATTCCAGGGATGGGGCAGCCACAGCTTCTCTGGACAACCATTTATAAATATGAATGAACAAACATATTTAGTTCAGGGAACATCCAACACTTACATTGGCACACCCACCCTGCTGATAAACCAGTCTAAAAAGTTTGAAGAGATTAAGGTCCTTGTAGCCCAGAACTGGTGGTTTATTGATAGGAGTACCTAAATACAACAAAACAGAAACAAATTATCTCAAAGAACAGAAAACTGCCTCTTCCATTCACTTAGCACACATTTGATTATAAATATCTTCTGCATTTTAAAATTTTTATTTAATGGTTTAAGGTATGTCCTAAGTCAGAAATTTCCTATCACCAGTTAAGGCTTCACCCTCTTTTGAATGAATCATCTCTGGGTGGTTTATCAGCCACCCAGGTTTCTTAACAACCCCCATCCACCTGGCTGCACTCCACTGCTCCTCTCCTGAGCAGGGAGGACAGCCAGGACTGCAGGAAGCTCCAGAGAACACCTGAGGAATGCTGGAATACAGCAGTGTGTGAGGAGACTAACTCAAAACACTGTGGGCTGAAAAGAAGGAGGAAGAAGCAGAGATGTTGGACTAGGAAGAGACACTCAGGCAAATTGTCAGAATGTGGAAAAGCACAAGGCCCTAAAAGGACATGAATATTTGGGACAGTTCCAGAAAAAAGAAAGAACTCAAATCAGCTGTGTGGCAGTGACATAAAGAACAGCAATTATTTGCAAAAGGAGAAACCAAAAGTGACTTAGGGCAAGTGGCTGCATACGTAGACAATAATCCTCCCAGCAAGGAAGAATATCAGACCTCTTCCCTGCTGCTTCCTATCATCCTTCATCTCCATGCAATTACAATTGGAATCATTAAAATAATTTTATAGGACTTTGGGAATACTGTCATGATTCCATGAATCAAAACATTTATACTGAGAGAACAGAATGCAGAACAAATCTGGTGGGAACAGAAGTGTCTCTATAAGGACAGAGAAGAAATATTTAAAAAAGCAAACAGACAGGGGTCAAGTCCCAGTCCTGTAAAAGTCCTGCACATTCCTGAATCCACATACTGCCCTAAAGAATATTTCATGGACTGAGTCTTCAAATTCAGTGCACAAATGCTTTCTTCTTTTGCCTTCACAAGGTCCTGACATTCCTTGTTTTGTAGTCTGAGTGTTTAAGAAAGAGAATGAGAAAGGAGGAAAACAGGAAAGTGGGAAGAATCAGGCTATGTGAAAGGAATATCATGGATTAGCTCAGCAGCAGTGATTCCTTTTTTCCCCCCCCAACTTAGCCTTTTATTCCCCTAAGGCAGGTTATTCTCTAGAAACACTGGTTATGTACATAGGAGGCCTCAAAATGATATTGGATGAGCTCCAGAACACTTTGCTATAATACATGACCAACTTCTAAACCTGTGATAGGAACTGGCAAAATGGAACAGCTTTTGAACTGTTCTTTAATGATCCTGTGGTCTAGAACACACCTCATTACAAGGGACACAGACCCTCTTTTACAAAGGCAGCTTGATTTCCCCATTAATTTTAACCCCCTCCCCTCAAAAAAAGAAAGGGGGAATATTCAGACTCTACAAGCACTTCATGTTTTGCCCTCAGCTCTGGTTATTTCAAATTCAAATACATCAACATTTGCTGCACTCTGTGCTGCTATGGAAATATCATTCAGGTAACTGCTGTCAAGAGAAAAGAAAGGTGAAAAAAAAAAGGGGAAAGGGCAGTAGTTACACCTGTAATCTACCTCCACACCAAGGCTACTGCAGGATGAACACAGTGTTTGAAATACAGGATTGAAATGGTGACTTCCTGAGTAAAATGAATAAAACCAATATTTGTCTTTTAGAAAAGACAAAACTCTCTGCAGGCTGGAATATATTTTTTAAAAAAGGGCATAAAACCTTCCATTTTAGTGTCAGTCTCATCACAACTGCAAATGCCTTCTGCAACAGCAGCTCTCCCAAGCAGCAGGTACATCCTGCTCCCTATGCACAGCACTTGCACTTCTGATCCAGGTCTGAAGCCAAGACCCCAACTTTTCTAATTGATTAAGTCTCACTTAATTCTGTAAAGACAGATGTTTAAAATTCACTATTTTATTGTTCTTGCTACAGGGTAAAATAGAATCTTTTAAGTTGTCTCTTCTGGTATCACTGCTCCATTTGTGCATGATGAGGACAGTTCTGCAAGGAGACCTGAGCATGGCACATCTCCATTCTCTGCTGGTTGGATTTCACCACCCATGAACAGACTCCACAGTTTCCAGGCTGGGATTAACAGCAGCAGAGCTCTCAGCCATAGCTGTCACAACCAGAAATCAACCAAGGGCTTATTTAACAAGGGGTTGTGAACATAAAAAAGGCTTTGTGAAAGCAAAACAAAACCAAAACACCTCAGGGAGGATTTGAGTTCCCTTTGAGTGCTGTGCCATTGAAGAAGTGGACTGGAGATAAAAAAAAAAGAAGAAAATTCAGTGTTACCTCTGTCTTCCATAAACTTGTAAAGCTGTTGGAGGAAGTTGTCCCTCTCTTCAGGATCAAGCTCTTCCTCAGGCTGTGAAAATAAATAAATGCAGTCATAAATGAAAACAGCCAATATGCAAAGTAACCATGTATTTGTACAAAAGCCTAAGAGCAAGAACTAAACCCAAACCACTTCCCATTTAGCCCTAAATCCATGTAATGGTGAAATATGCAGAAAACAAAATTTACTCAGGAAGACTGAAGTGGTACCTCAGGAGAAAAAAAAAGAAAGTGCAGGTCAGGGAAAGCACCAGTCCATGACAGAATGAATGAGTGACTCTCAAAATGAAAACACCAATATACTCAGCATACCTGCCTGACACAGAAGAGGTCTGGTATTTACAAGACTGAAAAAGTTCACAGGAATTCCAGGGGTTTTTTTGGTTGGGTTCTTTCTGTTTGTTTGGGGCTTTTTTGTTTAACTCATTTTCCTTATCCCAACTTTAGCTCAGGTTGCAGAATATTTCTTTCTCCAACCATTTCTGGTTTTGATGCTCCAGACAGTATTTGGTTTGTAATTAAGCTGCAATGCTTGTTTTCAGCTCAGATCTGAAAACACCTTTAAAGTCACTTCTATAATTTATTATTATTACAAATTCCTTAGTTTTACCTTTACAACTTAAAGCCTCAATGAGATAAACCCTTACTAACTTTATGGCAAGCAATCCACAGCCTGAAATAAAGATATTCTTTTATTCCAGTGAAAATCATTAAAATAAATTTATTAGGGGTGGAGGAGGCAGGGAGAGGAAATAATGAAATAATGTCCACGTATCTTCATGGAATTTTGAGATTCTAGCAGAGACCAAAATGAAAAAGGAAAAGAAAAAAAAAAAAAAGAAAGAAAAAAAAGGAAACCTTTTCCCTGCAATGCTTTCTGCATGCCACTTTCTTCCTGCCAGCCTGGCAGTTTGCACAAGGCAGGCTGCAGCTGTCTTGAAGGAAAGACGTACAGTACGTGTCAAAAAATCTTATCATTACATTATTAAAAATAACAGGAAAGTGACAAACAGTTCCAGAAGGAAACCAGAACAACAATTTCGATTTCAGTCATCTCTGCATTCTGTAAACTTTGAGCTCCAAGGCAGGGAGGCAGGCAGGGAAATGGGGATGTACATGCTAGTGGGCTTGCTAACCAGAAAGCAATCTGCCCAGCATCAGAATGAATCTCAGCCCTGCTCACTTCACTGAATTCTGAGCTTCTGAGCCCAACAGGGCTCACCTACAACCAGGCAGAGACAATATCTGTCTCTTACTTTCCTAATTTTTTCTTGGGGAATAACTGGAGGAAATTAAACGTGTAATCACAACACTGTACAGCATCAGTTACCATTTGCTCAGCACATTCCAGGGATTATATAAGGAAAACCAGTTATCTATAGAATTAGCATGCTCTTCCAGGTTATCAAGTGAAGTATTGCTATAGAAACCACAGCTTTCTTCTCCCCATCTAGACTGCAAAATAACTTCAAGATCGAGAAATTTCTACCATCTACTGTAATGTTTACTGACTGAAGGCAACACAGCTCAAACTGTGCAAACTAAATACATCTAAATAACAGCAAATGTTCAGAAATACTTCTGAGTAGTTGAATTAAAGCCATTTCTTCTGTGTAGGCACAATGCCAAACCAAAACTGTGGGTCAGAACAGCAGAAATGTAGGTTAGAAAGAGCAATCTTGCAGCCAGAATTTAACCCTTCCACTGAGACTAAGTACTTCCAGCTGAAGAAAAGCAAAAGGGAAAGATGAAAAGCTTTATAGGGTGGGGGCATAAAATTTGGCTGCAATAATCATCCACCTGTGTGAGACACCCCAAATTCTGCACCTGCTTCTCTCTGTTGATGGCAGATGAGCCCCTTGACAGAGGGAGTCTGAACTGTGCCTGGTACTGGTGCCAGAACAGGCACCAAACCCTTCTGAGAAGTCACTTGAGTAAGAGCTGAGTGACTGTCACCATGGAATAAATCATGGATCAGCTGTTCTTCTGCTTCTGGCCAAAATGAAAAGGACCAACCCTCCATGGATATGCTTATTGCAAGATGAGGGTGTCATTTTTTTACCAGGGTTATCTGTTTGGAACTGGACATAAAAAATTTGCAGGAGTGTCTGCTGTTGTGAGTTAGACCTGAGTTTTACTTGAAATGCTTTAATCAGCCATCATAAAATCATAGAATGGGCTGGGGTGGAATGAACCTTAAAGACCATCTAGCCCCAACACCTCTGCCATGGGGATTCATCTAAGCTGCTGTAAATCTGCACCCAAACCAAGGAAACACCTGAGCAATGTTGATGCCACAACATGTGACACCATCAGAAAGCAAATGGAGAGCTGAAATTCCCAGCATTGATTCCCAGCAGGAACCAGGGTGACAGTGCTGCCCTCCAAACCTCACTGCTCCTATCCAGACATTTGTGCCCATTTTAGACTGGGTATGAGTAAGTTCACAATGCTAGTTGTTTAAAACCAGTTACTTAAGAAAGTTCTGTCTCTCCATTTCATTTTTTCCTATACAGATGCTGCAAAAAAGGGGAGACTGTAGCCAAAGGTAAGTCCAAGTGGGAGGCAAAACAACATGAAAATTTTAAGCTGCAAGAGTTCAAAACTGAGACTTTTGTGCTGTTCATCCAATGCCCACAACTAAACTCAACATGAGAAAAAATTCTTGGTTTCAGGATAAGAAGCTAAATTTCATTTAAATAAAAATAAATAAAAATCTCCAAGATGCTGCTTTTCTAATTAAAAGGTTGAAATTTTATGGGTTGGAGAGTTTTTTCCTTTCTGACAAGCAGGCCACATCACTTAAAGAACACTGGAAACAGGAAAACAATAAAATCAACAGTGAACATTATCTTTGGACATGTTCCTTTGCCAACTCCATTTCTTATTGCCTTCCAAGCAACACTATCAGCATTCATGTATTTTGTAAAACCATTTGGTAAGAACCAGCACCATGTGAAACACACAGAAATGTGTAGAACACTTTTAACTGGCTTTGCTTCATTTGGTTTTGAGCCACCTAATCCACCATGAGTTTTACCTTTGTCCTTAGCATGATTTTAAACAAGAATGTGGCTCTGTTACCCTGACTCATCATTTACTCTACAGAAAGATGTTAAAGCTTCTGTGGGTGCCAACCTTTAGAGCTGAGTGGGAGCACAGAGGATGAAATAGTTTCTTCTACAAAAGAAAGAATGAATCTCTACAAGCACATACACCCCGAACTCAGGCAATACGAGGTGGAGCTACCAGGGACAGATCTTCCTTTTATGTTATAAATAGACTGACAGGACCATAAACTCTTCTGTGAAAGAACTGCAGGCAAAGAGGAAGAGCAGCGTATACAGGATTTGGAGTTCAGAGGCAAAGATGATCAAAACAAGCTGCCAGAATTACACTTAATGTAATTTTGTTGCTTCAGAGTACTTCAGTGAGATTTCATCACTTGCACATTTGCTTTCTAATGCCAAGCTTGAAAACTAATTAAGGAAATGACAAGAATTAAACTGATTGCAACAAGTTAACAGCTTTAAACCACGTGGAGATGAGCGTGGTCTTAAAATGTTAATTTGTACCAACAAGAACCAGAAATTCCACAAACCAACAATGACTCACTCCAGAGCTGCCCTCGGTTTGCAACTTCTCTTGGAGTGACATTCTGAGAATTCCTCTTTGCATAAAACTGTGAGCAAGAAGGTCTTTAAAGAACATTTGTGCATGGTATGATGCAGGCTGTGCTCACAGTAGCCAGAACTCCTACAAATGCACACATGCATGAGAAGGAGGATTAGCTAATCAATGTTCAGCTATTTTTAAAGGCTGTTCTGTGCATTACACATCACAGCTGCTTAGGGGGGCTTTATAGATGTAAATCACAGAATCTTAGAATGGTTTGGGTTGGAAGGGACCTAAAAAACCATCTTGGTCCATCTCCTGCCATGGGCAGGGACATCTTGCACTGTCCAAGGTTGCTCCAAGCCTCATCCAGCCTGGCCTTGGACACTTCCAGGGATCCAGGGGCAGTCACAGCTTTTCTGGACAACCTGTGCCAGGGCCTCACCACCTTCACAGGGTAGAATTTCTTCTCAGTATCTAATAAACCACTTCTTTCTCGATATCACCCTTCATTAACTTTGAAATTACTATTTTCCTGTATTTAACTGCTAGAGTCAGCTATTTCAGTGTTATTTTAAAATACAAATAGGTTGCAACAGACATGGCAATTTGGATATGATTTTATGTGATCTCCCACAGTTACTTAGAGCAAAGCCTACACGGGGGACAAGAATTATTTTGAAGCAAAACGTAAATATTTTAATAGTTGACTACTGATTATTTTGTAGGAATCTCAGGTCTCCTAAAACACATCATGGATTTCTCATCCTTTTGTTATTGACTCAATGCTAATAAAATATATGATAACGACTTATCTCATCATGAGAACTGAAATCCTTGCTTATTTGCAGAATAGGAACATTGGAAAATGCCTCTGGCATCTTCCCTTTTCAACAGTGTAAAGCAATTGTGACTGATTTTTTTTGTGCTGTTGTGATGCAAGAACCTTAAAAACGTTAAATGAATGCAGCCCATTAAAGATGCTACACATACATCCTCCAGGTGAGTGCCAGAAACATGGCTTGAAGGAAGTCCCTCTAAGCAAACACCTGGAGGTGCTACAACTCTTCCCTCAATGAGTCATGGAGAGCAGCTAGATGGAATTATTTTCTGAAGAAATTCCTTGCCTTTACTCTGGTCCTAAGTGAATGTATCTGTTAAGAATATGGACTGAGAGGACATTTCAAAGAAGTGCATGTTAAGATCTTCATTCTATTGGAATCAGAATGGCTCACAGGGAGACTGAGAGTCAAAACCAGATGTTGCTCACACATCCCCTTGTAAAACAGGGAGTATTTGAACATTTAAGCTTGAGACACAAACGTGATGGATTGCAATGGATTCCACACTTCTCCCACCAGCACATTGACCTGGCTGGAATCCTTTGCTTCACTACTTTGTGTTTAGATTAGATTCTGCTTTCTTCTTCCCTGACAGAACAACTTAAATACAAGCAAATACAGTAGTAGATACAACCTGTTTTGAATAAAAATCAGGTAATATTCAATGTACCAAAAGGTTTGTTTCTATGTGGAGATACTGGAGTTAACATTTTCTCTTTCCTTTTAGCTGCAGTGCACAGACTGCCAAATGTACCCTTCAAACACAGGTAATTATCTTATTCTGACATGTTGAAAACTGGGTAAGAACCAAAAACAATATCCCTATTTTTATCTGGATTCAAAGTAACTGAGTGATTCTTCAAATTTTCATTTGATAAAGAATATTTTTCTGTAATACATCTGGATTTTTTCACTTTTTATGGAATGCGTTATTAAAACCTTAATTGCAAATGGAAAACAGCCCTGAGTTGCACCATGTATTACCAAAATTCCAGCAATCTGAACATGCTGAGTAGCTCTGTGTAATGCAATCCCTGTTAGAGTCCATGACAAGCAATTTCCACATTGTCCTCTTTCCCAGTCAACTCTGGACCACACAAGTCACTCACCACGTTTGAGGCGGAGGAGCACTAAACCAACACCTTATTTGTTCCCCTCCTTAGCTCACAAAAGCCACGTCAAGCCTGCAAACCTGGTGGTACCAATGCCACCACCTCTTAAAGATGGCACAAAAGGCAACACAGCTAGAAAGACAGTTTCTGTCAAAACAAAGTTGTAGCTTTTTAACCCAGCTACTGGGAAAATGGTAGGATCTCATGTCACCAGCTACAGCAGATCTCCATGCTCCATTATCATTATAATAAGATCCTACTTGAGAAAAATAGGATCCTTTCCATTCCAGAATTAGACTTTTCTGACTGACTTTATCCTGTGATTATATATTAAGTAGGTCTGTGTCCATTTGATTATTTAATGATGGCCTATCATGGCTGGGCAGCAGCTGGACAGGCCCTGACAGCAAAGCTGGTGTGAATGTCAAAAGATGGGAATGGGGGGAAATAAAAAGGTGTTTTCAATAATCTCACTCCCATCCCTAATAATATAACCAATTACAGTTCTAAAACAAAAAGTCCACTGAGAATCTTCTGGGAGAGGATGGACAGAAGCTATTTTTGACCTTGATTAATAAAAGGAAGCACTCTACAAAATGTAAAATTTCAGTAATTCAACATCTGTATTCAAATACAGACAAAATAACCCCCAATCATTCACTTGTCGATACTCTCTGTCATCAGTACTACTGCCTTTCTAAGGGAAAAGAAAACAGAAATTCCTTAAATTCCCTAAATGTTGTCTATTGCAATATCTAGCATGGCCCACAATTAAAAATATGTATTCTAAGACCTGAAGCAGGAATTTGATTTAATGGGCCAACATGACAGTTCTGCTCTGACATTATCTAAAAAGATTCATATCTACCCTGTGCTACACAGCTTCAGCATGAAGATGCTCACCTTACATGCCTGCTTGTCACCTGGAAATAATGGATTCCACAGCTTCTGCTATCAGCACATCCACCTGTCTGGAATCCTTTGCTTCACTATTTTCCATCAACATCATTCTTTAAAAATAATCTCTATTTCTTTTACAGGAATGTATTTTTAATTTTTTTTTTTAAACCACCAAGCTTCCCCCTCCCCCTTCTTTGTTTGAAACACACAGCATTTTATGCAATAGGCATGAAAAATGATAATAAAATGGACCCTAGAAAACTAGTACAGCAATCCTTGATTTTCAGTGACTAATACTCTGCAATTTTAACCAATGTTAATACAGACAGAGCAATACAGACTGCAACAGTTCACACCCTGCAAAATGTGGCCTATTCAGTCTTTTTCACTGCAAACAGAGGGGAAAAAACCCAGAGGATTTTACATTTCTGCACACATTTATCTTAGATTTATCTTATCATACCATTATGCTCATACAGACATCTACTCCATTTCCCAAAACAATGATATCAAAGCACAAAACTCACACCTAAAAATAGATTCTTATTGTCTTTTTTTTTTTTACCTGGAAAGATCTCCCCTGGCTGCAAGGTCCACCAGACAGTTCCCAGATCAGAAATCCCAGTCAAACCCCCATCCCCAGCCACCACGCTCACGCCACAGATTAAAGCACACGATCCTTACCTAGGAGCTGCATTCTTTCAAACGCAAAATGGTTTTACTTCCTCTCTATCTAATCTGCCCACTGCCTGGACATATTTTCAGCCTGACTTCCAAATATTCGCTCGCGCTCGCTCTCTCCCCGCGCGGCGGCCGCGGTTAACCGGCATTACTTACATTCTCTTCCGCGCACAAAAAAAAAAAAAAAAAAAAAAAAAAAAAAAAAAAAAAAAAAAAAAAAAAAAAAAAAAAAAATTAATACAAGGAACTAGTAACGCTAAGGAGCAAGCGAGGCATCAGATGAAAGGCGGAGGGAAGGGCCAGCCCATCTCCGAGCCCCCGGCCAGCCCCGGCTCCCGCGGCCGCTCCCCGCGCCTGCGCCGCGCCCGCTCCGGTTGCCCGGGGAACGCCGAGGCCGCCGCCAAGCGCCATCGGCCATTCCGTGTGGGAAGGGAAGGCCGGGGGAAAGGGAAGCGGCGTTTGACCTTCCTCCCGGCACACGGACCGCGCCTGGGGTTCACGGTTCGTGTTTTCGCGGTGTGTTAGCGAGAACGGCGCGGTGGGAAAACAAATAAATCCCGCAGTGCCTCCCCCTCCCCACTCGCCACCTCCGCCCATGCTTCTAAATCCAACATCCAGGTTACGAGCGGGGAGCAGAAATAGACGGGAATTCTGTAACGACGGCTTTGATGGCATGAAAAAACTGGGTAACTTTATGGAAATGGAGCCACTTAAAATATCCCAATGCAGGAAAAACATTTTACTGTTAATATGAGAATCATGGAATCACATTCCTTGATTTGGATTGAAAGGGACTTTACAAGGTCATCCAGTTCTAATTCCCTGCGTGGGGACACTTTCCACTGTCCCAGGTTGGTCCAAGCCCTGTCCAACCTGGCCTGGAACACTGCCAGAGATGGGGCAGCCACAGCTTCTCTGGGCACTCTGTGCCAGGGCCTCACGACCCTCACAGCCAAGAATTTCTTCCTGATGTCTAACCTAAATCTCCCATTTTTTAGTTCAAAGCCATTCCCCCTTGTCCTATCACTCTGTGCCCTTGTCCAAGTCCCTCTCCAGCTCTCCTGGAGCCCTTTTATGCCCTGGAAGGGGCTCTCAGGTCTCTCCCAGAGCCTTCTCTTCTCCAGGTGAGCACACACAGCTCTCCCAGCCTGGCTCCAGCCTTTGGAGCAACTTTGTGCCCTTCTCTGGAGCGATTTCCAACAGCTCCATGTCTCTCCTGTGCTGAGGACCCCGGAGCTGGACACAGAGCCCCAGTGGGGTCTCATGAGAGCAGAGCAAAGGGGAGAATCCCCTTTTTGATGCAGCCCAGGACACAGTTGGCTTTCTAAGCTGTGAGCGCTCATTGCCAGCTCATGCCCAGCCTTTTATCCATGAGAACTCCAAGCCTTTCTCCACAGGGCAGCTCTCCATGAATTCCTCTCCCAGTCTGTACATGCCCTAACATGTTAGACAGAAATCCATCCACCACATCATTCTATGACTGCCAACCTAACACACACGAAGGTCAGTCCTGTACTGCTCTAAATAGCATTTATCTCCCTGTGAATTAGCTCATAGTTTCAGTCAACCTCCTGCTTTTGCTTGAAATTTTTGGGTTTTTTTTAAATCGCACTATTATTTTCAGAAACAAGTTATTTTTTACACAACCTACATACAAAGAAAAATAGAAAAAGAAAATACAAATGAAAAATACAAAGAGTGTATTTAAGGTGAGATTAATACTACTAGGCTGAACATATATGTTTTGGTTTTGCCTTTTCTTTTGAAAAGGTATTTAAGGTGGGATTAATCCTAGTAGGCTCAACATAAATGTTTTAGTTTTGCCTTTTCTTTTGACCCAGAGTCTTTCACTCTTCTCTGTCTTGAATTCCTAGTTTCTGAGATTTGTCTCCAGTTTCTTTACTGGGTGACAGGAGGCAACTTGTCACTGCTCACATATCCCAATCAAGAGAACTGTAGCAGAGAGAAGATGAACAGGACTGAAAGGGCACTGAAGTGAGCTAAGTCTGAGAAGAATATGTTGGAAAGTACAGGATTTTCAGGCAAGCAAGTTATTAAATTATCCCTGCAAAATAACTGAAATTGTCCAGACTCACCGCTACTTCTTCAGTTTTCTCTTCCCTTTTTTGTTCCTCTTCATCAGTTTCTGCAGCAGCTCCATCCTCCTCATCACTGCTGGAGGACTCCAGAATTTCACTGATGTCCATCTTCCAGTTCCGAGGAACACCCCTGGTGCTGAGAAACGTGGTTGCCTCCTGTAGCCCTACAGAAGAAAGGGCCCTGGCTTTACCTCATCTGCAGCATTCATAGTCACAAAACCTTTTTTATTTCCTTTTCACCTTCTTGTCAATCACAACACCACCTTAAATGCAATGAATCCATCACAGATCAAGCACCATTGCTTACTTTGCACTTTCCAAAATATCATGAAGTCTTAGATCAAAAAAAAAAAAAAAAAAAAAA
>VZTJ01001561.1:1012694-1030553 GCA_013397795.1 Orthonyx spaldingii | reverse complement strand
AAAAAAAAAAAAAAAAAAAAAACAAGCTGATCTTGAAGGGAAAGAAAGATAAACTGCAGGAAAACTGCTGTTTTCTGCTTCTTGTATTATATTTCCAGTATTGCAGTATTGGGTAAACAAACCTACTTCAATTTGTATTACTAAGGTCAGCAACAACAAATTTCAAGAAGCAATTTACCCCAAACTATTGACATGTTATGTACAAGCCAAGAAAGTTTAAAATCCATTTGGAAACTCAAAACTAATCTACTGAGGTCACATCACACGACCCTGTTCATTCACTCTGCTTTTTTTTATTCTTGTTCACACAAGATTTTTTAAAATTGTGGCTTTAAAAAGTCACAAACCCACTTATTTTATACCAGCTTCTGATTTTTGGCATTTAAACTGAGACACAAGTTGGTTTTTTGGTTTGTTTTGTTTACTGAGGTGTGGGTAATATAAACCACTGTGAAATCCAGCACATCCTTCCACAGCAGTATCATCTCTAAGTGATAAAAAAAGTGATAAAAATGCATTTGTAGTATTTGTATTACCACAAACAGAACAAGTTTATGTTTTGCTCTATATCATATACAAGCAGAAAATGTTAAATGCAAATATATGACCTCCAGGAACTTAATCCACTAGTTAAGAAAAATGTTAAATAAAAATCTGTCATTAATAAAGGCAGCTACAACCAGAACATGTACAGTACCACATTTTAAACTGAGGTACATACAGGTGGATAAGCCAGTGTCAACTATTCACCCTACACTACACCATAGCTGACAATACTAAAAAGTTTTCTACAGAAAGCAACTTTTAACATGCACATATAAACTTTTCTGTGTGTATCAGTAAGATGCAAAGTGTCTACCTTTACAGTACAAGTCTACTTGGGCTTGGATTTATTTAATGTATATTATCAGCAGTGGCAATGAACAGATGTATCATTTTCTGACAGTCAAATAAAAACAACCACCAACATCTGCTCCTAGAGTGACTGACCACTAGTGCACATGCAAGCATCAAAGAAATGAGTATTTTATAAAACCGAAAGCATAAGGAAAAAGATCATCATTACATTAAAAAAAAATTTAAAATCCCACTGCAATTAAAATTCATAAATCTAGATCTTCTTAAATGCCTGGGAGTGCAAGCCCTAACACAGTTTATTTTTAGAAGAAAAGTATCATTACACACTGATCATTTTGTATGCAGTTCTAAAACACTTTAACGCCATGAAACTGTAACTTACACATAAATGTTAATCTCTGCTTTCCTACTCTTCATAGTTACTGCAAAACACTTGTATTTTTAGCAAACATGGGAGTAGAGCTTAGCCTGACTGCATTCACAGCTTTGCTGTAAAAGGAACTCACCAAAGCTGGGTACCAGTCTGCCTTCTCTGAATTACAAGTCACACTCACAACCTTGCCAAGCAATTCATCGTTAAGGCGCCTTTTATCTTCATCCTCTTCTTCACTACTTTCTTCTTCCTTTTCATCCTCAGTGCTAAATTATCAAAATGTACAATATTTTAAAGTTTATGTCTTAACTTACTACTTGAAAGCACAACTAGATTACAACCAGATTTTTCTTCCTATTTTGCAAAGCTTCAAAAACAGTTAGAATTTTAAGAGCTGAAATTGCTTGAAATACACTTAAATATTAAGTGCACTTACTCAGTAAGAGGAATTCTGTAGAAATTCTTTTCAGCTAGTAGTATTTTACAACAGCACCATGTTAGAATTGGAGACATGACTCAGGTTTTTATTATGCACAGATATGAAACAGAGAAATGGTCTCTACCCCAAAAATTAATAAGCACTTTTTTTTTCTTTGTGCAGGATAAAGAAGGTTAAAAATCCTACATTTTCTATTAGAAAAGAAGCAAAACCCCCTCATTTTCATAACACTGCCAGCATATGACCACATCTGCAAGAACTGAATATTTAAGTCCATAAGCTGTGCACACAACTCATGTGAAAAAGCATTCCTACCATTGCAGCTTCAACGGGACTGCTTCAGTTTTAGCAAAGGACACTAAAGGAAACTTAGAACACTCTCCAGACTCACACAGGAAGAGAAGATCTTCTCCCTCTATTAGATTTCTTCCCAATTACTGGAGTTCCAAAGTGCTCTGGATTGGTTAGTGGCAGTTGATCAAGTGTCTACATGGAAAAGGGGGAAACAACATCGGTTTGCAATATCTTATTACAAAAAGATATGAATTAACTACTTAGTTTTAATTCCATGTCCATCATGCTCTTACCTCACTTTCTGCAAAGTGCCTTTCTCCCTTCAAGCATAATGAAGTTCGTCTCAAGGTCCTTTCATCACCATCATCAAAAACTAGGATGAAGCCAAGGAAACACATCAGCACAGGCTGATCACATCTCAATCCCAACTCCCTGTTTATCTCACAATCAAGAACATTCTCTACAACATGACTTTCAAGCCTCTCTTTACTCATTTTTCAGTTCACAAGCAGAAGGAAAGGCAGGATTCAGTCTTGAGATTTTCACACAGAGATTCAAGCCAGGACAAAGTAAAGCTATGGATGCAAAGTCATTTAGACATTTTTATCAATACAACTGCACATTTCAAACCACAGCCACTGGCTGCACACCAGTTACTATTATCTAGCAATCTTTGGGGTTTGTTTCGTTTTGTTAGGGTTTTTTCCCCCCTCACCCTATCCATTTATTCCTTACTTATACCTCCATTTAATATGGCACCTTTCCATTCTCCCTCTTTCTATGAGCAATCCCACAAAATGGAAATAAAAACAGGTATCTGGTAAGTTTTTACTACACTATCAATGCTGTCTTACAGATCAAAACACTGGAACACTGCAATTCCAATTCTGACCACTTTATAAGGAATATTTAGTACACATCCTGTTGTGTTCAATCTCATGAATACAAAGTTCCATCAATTCTTCCAGCAGAAGAAGGCTGGAATGCTATGAGGCTACTGCAAGCTTTGCCTGTGGAAGATCCACTCTTCAGTTTAGATAAAATCTCTTCATGAAAATTTCCTTGAAGAGAAGGAAAGAAAAGTTACTAATTCCCCCTGACTCCAGAGAGCTGAGCCCAGGTGGCTGCAGTCTGGAATCCAAGCAAGGTGTAAGTTTATTTGTATGGGGTCAAAGTGCAGGACAATGCTCTGTATTTGAACTACTTGAAACAGGCTCTGTCCACCAGTGAAGTTGCTGAGGGGAAAGAAGAAAGTTTCAGGTGTTGTGCATATCAGCAGGGTAATTTTTGCATACTTGTAAAATTAATTAAGCTGGATAAGATAAGCTTTAAGGTTGCTCCATCTTCAGAACTAATACTGCTGTGTTAATACAGCTTAATAATGCTCCACTGCTGAATGATCTTAATGGTTTAGAACACTTGTACACACAAAACAATTAACTTTTCCCCCTCCAAAAGTCTCAAACTACTAAATTTTCACAAATAATCATTTTAGGGGACAAATGGCTGGTGACTGGCAACAGGTAACTTGATTGAAAAAAGGTAAACAGAACCTGGTACATGACAGTAGAACTAAACTGCTTCTTTTTATTTATTATCTCCAAAATTGGAAGATCTACTCATTTATTTACAGCTAGTCCAGTAGAGGGATAAACCAAACAAACTATTCATAAACCAGATGGCATATACCAGGTTTTCATCCTTAAAAGATAAAATGTTATAAATACTGAGAGTTAAGCAAAATACCTTCAGTAAAACACACTAAACTCAAATTAAGACACATAAGGAAATTATGACAATCAAGAGCTGTGTGAGATATTCTGCTTTCCTCAATTACAACAAACATGCAATTTAACTTAGAAAGTCACATAATTAGATATTCCTGACCAATATGAAACAATTACAGACTGCAAAAAATGAAACTGCAGGAGTGCCAACTTCACAGATTTATATTTCACTTCCATGGACAAAACAACATGGAAGGAAAAAATAATTGATGCTGAATAATTAACTTTTCCTAACCATTCCTCAGACCCAGAGAGATGAAGTGTTAGTATGTTTTCAGAGCCTAGCAGTCAGGCTTTCAGGCCTGTTCCCAAATTCATACCTGAACTAAGACAGGTCTAGCCTGTCCCTTTTTCTGCCATTTCTCTTTTTTCCCCAGCTGAAGGTACAGAACTGGCCTGTTCTAACAAAAGCTGCTTGTCCCTTGCCATACAGAGTGCTAGGCTGCTCTACATTCTCCAGAACTAAAACAGGCAGACCAAAAGAAAACAAAACAAAAACCTCACCAAAGTCCCTCCTGAAACCCCTCTCCCACCCTTAAAAGGAAAGCCCCTGTGCCCAAAAGCACATAGTACTTTATTCCCTATGAGAGGCAGTTACCACACAACTTCTGGAAAGGAAGGTGGATGAGCACAAATTCTCAGATCTTCCTGAACTGCAGCAGGCCAAGGAATTGGCATAAGCATTAAATAAAGGGTGGAAAAATCTCTCTGTTCAACAGCCATGGGAAAAAACAAATGCACAGCAGACTAAGAGCGTGTGATTCCTTTGAAGTCTTCAAGTCCAGGATGTTCCATTTTACCTCGGAAACTTTCTTTCAAGACTGAAGTTTCTCTCTGCCCCATCTCTCATTCAGGTTAGGGGAATGAATAGTCAATGTATCCAACACCCCACGAGTCTCATGGAAATATATATAAATACACATATACACACACAAAAAGCCCCACGTTATTATCAAGTCTGTGTGTGGTTATCCTACAGACATCTTCTGCTTAGTACAGAAAGTGCTTTAAGACAACTACAACACAATTCACAACAATGAAAACTAAGTGCTGCTATACAGGAGCAAACATCACAGAATTATCATTACTTAAAAATACTTTGCCTTTTTAAAGGGATTAAAAAAAAAGTGACAGTTACATTTAATTCTCTATCTTGCTGGGGCAAGGTAAAAGGACCATGAGGGGCAGAAGCAGAAGGCACTGATTTTTTGGTATTTGAAAGATTTCTTTGAGCATGTAAGAGTTGTTAGATATTGGCTGCTTACTCAGTAACAGTTTATGTTGTAGACATGTGCAAAGCACCTGCACCTGATAGAACAGCTGCACAGTTTGGAGCAAAACATCTTTGCAGAACAACAAAGTGTAGAAGAACAGCATAAAGAGAAAGATTTCCTTATCTAAACTAGTGATCACTTTATTAGGTTTCAATGGAGAAAGGATAGCACCATTTATCATACAAAAATATCAATTATTTGAGTTACTAAGGTGGAGCCAAGTAAGGAGTCTCTCCAATTAATCATGATGCTTCAAGTATTTCATAATTGTAGCTACTTCAAACTTGCTTCTCCTCCAGGGAAAACACTTGACTGTGCTTTATTGAAAGGGCAATCAGAAACTCACACTGATAAACTCAGCACCTTTAAAAATATAAGCCTTTTTTAAACTAAGTAGGCCCAGTGGTTTCCATCTCACTTTTAAGAAAAATCTGCTACACCCAAGTACTGTTCAGACTTGTGTCGCCCTGTGCCTGACTTCTTAATTCTAGTTCTAGAGGATTTAAGGGAATGTCTTCCCAAGGCACAGTCTCAAATATTAAGGATTCTGTAAATGTAAGCAGTAAGGCAGATGGCACAGTTTTTGGCTATGAGACATTTTGAAGCTGCAATAACAGTCGTGTCAGAAGAACTTAATACACTCTAAGCTGCAAATTCATTCCTCTTTTTAATCTCATCCAGAAGCATGGCTGTTTAACTCTGGTTAAAATGCCTAGGACTAACAATCAAACTAAAAATTTTTAAATTAATGTTGAATAACTCGCATTAATTACTTCACTCCAACCAACAGGTTATTGCTACACCTCCAGATTCTTCAAAAGCAAAAATCCTAAAGGTGGTGTTTTATCAGGAAGAATTCTCTGGGCTGGGAGAGGGCAGGAAATAGGAGCAGAAGACAGGGAGACTTCTCCCCACACACACACACACACAGTGAAGTCATCAAAGGATGTGTTTACAGTGTCACCAGACTCATCTCACAAGAGGAAATTGCAGTCCTGTCTTTCCAAAGAAACAAGTGTCAAAAAGCAGAAGCCCTGAGGGTCCTGCCATTGGCTCATCCTGTGGTGGGCAGGGCCTTGCTGGCGAAACGGAGCAGCAGCTGATTTCAGGGAAGGGAAGGATACAAACTATCCGAGAGCTGCTGCTGCTGCTGAACAGGCAACAGAACAACCCAGGAATGGAGGAAAGGAAAGGAAAGCGGCATTCCTGCCGGGCTGAGCCCTTTCTTCCAAACATGTTCCTTAATGAGGAACACTGACAGAAGGGGGAAAGAGATGAGTAAGCAGCACAACCTGGAGGAACAGCCTCTGCCATAATGCTTGGTCTGGTCCCAAGAACTGAGCCCAATATGCTCCATACAGAGCATATTGACACAGTGACAATAAAATGGAAATTTTCAGAATTCTTCTGCATCCTGACCTTGTCTATGGTAACAGGAAAGAAACAGAATTGGGTTTTTTCTGTTTGTGAAAACCCACACAACCCTCATCTATGAATGCAAAATTAAAACAAACTTCCCAGCAGTAACCAACACAATACTTTCCAAGAGTTAAAAAAAAATTACTAAAAGTTGAGTACCTCAAAAATGCACTAAAAAGTGCAACTTTAAACTCACTATTGATGAGCTGGTAGCTCCCATTTCCTGTCTGCAGTAGACTTGTACATACCATCAGCAAAAATATACTAACCCTGTCTTTACAATAAGGCTGTCTCAAGCTTGGTTTTCTTGTATTTAAATATATAAACAAATCAACTAATCAAAGTCATGTTTAGGAACTGTGAAGAAGCTTGTCATAAACTACTGCAGATCAGTTTGACTACATCTTGTTTAGAAATATATATAGATATATTATAAATAGATTTCAGGGGAAAAAAAAGAAGACAGCAAAAGGAGAAGAGAGCAGAACTGTAGAGAGAACATCCTCATGGTAGTTATGAGATGACTTCCACACAGAGCCACCAGTGTCACCAGGACAAGGCAGTTCTGTGGCACACAAGAGCACAGGGAGAACAACCCTCGAGGCTGCATCCTGCAAACTTCAAATCCAACAAGTTGTGCTGCTGCTGCCCAAGCCAGGAGAGATTCTACACTGCACTGCAAGGAAACAATTCTGTCTCGTTTCCCAACCCACTCAGAAACTGTTAAGTCACCAAGACAATGAAATGAAAGTACACACCACAAATTAAAGCTGCTCCAGTGGCACTGTGCACACTGAATTATTCTCACTGGCTGCCTGGCAGAGTAGCAATTTAGGAACTACAGGAGATGCTACCTATGAATATCTCAACAATTGTGTGCAGATTTTGCAGATATTTGGGTTTCAGCTGTGGAAACAATACAGAAAGTACCAAGAGCTGTGCAGTGCTTATTGAATGACCTTGTAGAGAGGGGCTGTTCTACTGATTCATCACTGTAAAAGGGCTTAAGAGCAAATACTGCACGGTATTGTGCTACTGAGAGACTACACAACTCAAATTTACTATTGTTTAAATGATTTTAAATGAGCCCCAGTTCCTCTTAGAAAAATATATTTGAAATATCCCTGACAACAGGGAAGCTTAAGTGGCCTTTGAGTCTACTCACAGAAAACAGACAAAAGCCTGCTGCCTGGAACTGCTTTTTCTGAAATGTTAATCTTACTATTGTTACACATAAAGAGATTAGAGAAAAAAAACCCCTACCTCCTTGCTTTCCCTGCAGTATTGTTTGTACACAATTTTAAAATATTTTTAACTCTCAGTTCACACTGTAACAAAGGTGGTTTTATAACCAAGGGTTTGATCCAGTTGGTTTGTAACAAGGTTCTACTGTTCAAATCCCATTTTTCACTACAAAATCTTGCTCCTCTACCCACCTGTTGCCCAAACACATGTAAACACAAAACTTGGCGCTGTTCTTTTTTTTCCTAGATTCTCCAGAAAGCAACCAACAGAGCCACTGCACCATTTTTATGTGCCACAGGTGCACTTGAACAACACATCCCACAGAAGGGTTCTGGGCAAACACAGGGTTTCCTCAAAATCCACACAAGCGAGTTTTAAAGAGAAAAAGAACAGATTTGTGGTGGGTCATGGTGGTGGAGAACACCAGTGGAGGCAACTGGACAGTTCCCCTGCCACACCTGTGGTTTTGGATTCCTGGATGACACATGCCCAGCCCAGAGATGATGCTTCTGCCACGTGGAACTCAACAGGATGCTGGGAACTGGTCAGACCAGCCCTGCAGACATGACCAAGGCCTGGCACACAGCACAGGACGTGTGCTGGGCAAGGTATGGATGGACAAACCAACAGGTCTCTGGCATGATGGACTCAGCGGGCTGTGGGGGCACTGGAAATAGGAAAATGTGACTATAAATAGCTTCTGTTAGCAACTCTGCTCCTGAAGTCCCAGGACATCAATGTTGGTTCACTTGCTGATAAAAATCCTAAGAATTATGAACTGGAATTTTCAAAATCCATGCAACAAGAACGATAACTAAAACCAAATCCTCAGTATCTTTAATTTCCGTGACCTAACCAGAATAACCTGAAGTGATGCAGTGGTGGCTGAGACTGCTCTTCATTCCCAGAACAAGCACTCAGCTCTCTCACTCCTCTCAGCACACACTCACTCAGCATTTCCTGGAAACTGCCACCATGATTACATGAGAGGAAGAAGCCACCAGCAGAGCTGTGGGGCTCACAGAGGTGCCTCACAAGTGTGTCTGAAAGTCACAAGTCTCAAAAAATACAGAATCACATTCCCTTTCGCTCTAAACAGTACATAAAGTCCTAACAACTGACAGCAAGGTCTGCTAGAAACTGCAAAGGCCTCTCACTGTTTTGGGTTTTTCCCCCCTATTTCCTACTCATTTCAGAGGAAACATTATGAAAGTTAATACATGTTTTTTATTTCTTTCTTTACAAACATTTTTCCATTATTTTACCTACCAAAACACAAGGCTCCATGTATTTGATCTGGTTTTGTTTAACCTTATTTGAAGTCGTTCGAAATTATTATATTACACAATAAAAAGAGACCTAAGCACATTGAGATTATTGACATGAGTTGTGTCAAAGGAGAGATGACATGGGGCAATAGAAACCAGGCCATTCTAACAGCAACTCTTGGATGCTTGCTCAAATGAAATACTGTTTCTCACTTTTATACAGATATTACATCACTTCTAGTTCTGTGCAGAAGTGGTACGAAAGTGTTTCCTCAAAGAACATCTACACAAGGATTTCTGTTTTCTGAAGTTCTGGTAATGCTTGTAGGACTCCAGGCAGAGTGTGAGAGAATGAAAATACAACTGTGCACTTTGTAAGGTGTGGTCTGGGCTGTGGTTTCTCTGTTTTTCAGTCATTTCAGACATTATTTCAGAATTTACCTGAAGCATTTGACAAGTTAACAGAGAATCAGGTGGATGGTACACTCAGTAAATTATAACTCAAACCTTGTTCAGCTAAAAGCAGATCTGACAGACCACTTTAATTCTATGCAATTATCACCTAACAATATATTCAGCACTTCAAAGAAATCAACGCAGCACTTTGTAATTTGTAAATTAAGGAAGTTCAGTTTAGATAACTGCATTCTAAAGACAAACATCATCAAATCATTGAATCACTTAGTAAGATCATCAGGTCCCACTGAGCCATTTGTTAAGCCAAGAACTTAAACCCCTGTCAGTGTCACACCAGTGTGGATTTGAGGGCTGCCTTGTGCAGAGGCATTTCCCAGACACTGTTAAACTTCCACTCCAAACAGCTTTTGCTTCTTCACCTGCTTACACTAAAAAGCTGAATTTCAAAGGTAATTTCACAAGTATTTCCAAATCATAGCTGAAAAGCTCAACAGGACTAACATGGCTAGATTAACATCATTATCATACAAAAAGAGGTCAAAAAGTGATTCTGTTGGAGCTATAATGAAAATAAATCCTTGTTTATTCTGGGTACACGAACACCATTAATAGACAGGAGATGCTGTTAAAATGCACAAACTGATCATAACTGTGGCTCTGGCATTACAGTGGTGGCAAAGCAGCCTATTACAGCAAATTCAGCACTTCCACTGGCTCCATTTATTGACCAAAGCAAAGTTGTTTCAGGTGACTTTGCTCCTTTAGACCCCTACAGGAAACAGAGAACCTGATATGCAAAAGTGAACATCATCACTTCTCACCAGGCAGGCAGGCAGTTTGTTTTGGTGCATTTCCTACATATCTGTACTTCATACTCTGAAAATGTTTGCCTGTGTGTATTACTGGTTTCACTAGCCAGAGATCAGTTTGCTTTTACAGCACTGAGAAAGAGATGTTAGATAACACAGAAAATAAACAGTAGGGGAAAAGCACCAACTACTGAAATACAAGCTTTGCCTTGTGCTTTCCATCTCCAAACATTCAGGAAGGCATTCTGTAAAGCTGGAGCGTGTTTAATCCACTTCCCTCCCAGCTCCTCAGCTGTGACTGCAGCAGTCACAAAGGCTGTGGAGCAGCACACCCACAGCTATTAAAAAGCATCCAATTCAACTGTTTGCTTTACCAGCAGCATAAATATACACCTCATATCTATCCCAAACTTTCTGCAAAGACACAATGGAAGCAGCAGGCAGAAGACAAGGCTTATTTTTCACATGTCAATAATACTGTGCTCAATCTAGGAACACTTCCCCAGTTTTAACTGCAAAAGAACCATGACACAAACCTGATGATCTGCTTACTCTGGTCAGTGTTACCTATGCTTTCAACTCCACAACACAGAACTAACAAAAATGTTCCTAAGACCTAAATCCAACATGTTACCATTGTATTTTTATAGTCTCAGTGCCTTGTTACAGCTCTGCATGTTCACTTAGCATAAGATTACTCAAATCTCCCCCAAGCTCCAAATTTTTACAAAATCTTAACACATTTGCATATGGAAAACATATTATATTTTCTCCATTCTGCCTGTCAAAAAATATTTTTCAGGGAAAGAAAATTATGGTAGTTAATTAATCCATTGGTTCAAGTTCCTGAGGAACTGCACTTTAACAAATGTATGAAGTGAAAATCATGGCATGCATGATTTCTCTCTTACATTATTGGGGAGAGTTCAACAAGTTGTTAAATATAAACAACAATCCATTAATACAGGGCAGAGCATTTGTTCAGTGTTCAAAGTTCCTGCTCATCAAGTGAAGATTTTTTGGCAGAAGTGCACTGCTCAAAAGAAAAGGGAAAAAAAAAGAAAATAAAAAAACAATAGACAAAACTCATCCCCCAAACAGGGGATTTAAAGTTCACATGTCAAATGTAAGAAGACAAACATGTCTTCTGGCCCAAATTCAAACAGAATTAGCTGAAAGAGCTACTTGAACACTGAAATAAGTTAGGAGTTCTAAAATTAAAATGCTAATTCATAAACCATGAAATTGTTAGTGCAAGGCTGTGCTTCTTATCACTTCTGTAACAGAATGGTGAACCTCTGAAAATCCATAAAGAGAAGTTAGAGGTCCAGTGTTCTACCTCGAGTATGTCACATCAGAGTACTAAACTAAGTAGATTCTAAATCTTCTGCACTCCAAAATAATCCTGCCTTTCCTCCCTGACCTGACATCCACTACAATTTTACAGCAATGTTATTATCCTGAAGAAAAAAGCAAAGAACAGTGAGCTTTGTCAACCAGCTTAGAGTTAAAGCACTCAGTAACAATAATAATCATAAAGTGATAAATCCTTCCAAATGATCTGCAGAGCCTTATCCTGATCCCACCAAACACAACATAACCTCACTTACTGCAAAGCAAACGCTGAATTACTGAAAATAGCTGATTTAAACCTTAAAAAGGGGTTAATGAACCAACATAATTAAGAGTTCAACCAATATAATCAAGAGCACAGAGGGCTCCTCAAGAGACGATGGAAGAATATGAAGCTGAATACATTTGGTACATAAGGCAGCTAATGAGAAACACAGAGTTTAAATTTACTAATCTCCAAAGCAATGCCCAGGAGTAGCATGTACAGGACAATTAACAGGAGCATGTTCCTTCCATGCAACTATCAGGGAATATAAAGCTCCACTGCTGTAAGAAAGTTGTGCAAAAAAAGGATGGGTGCTTGCAAAGCTCTCTGATTCAAATACTGCCCTTTTTTATTTGCTTATCTACTGTTACTTGAATGTTGCTGAGTTTTGTCATTCTGTTATTAAAGCTGTTTCAGAAAAACCTGAAGATCAGAATTCTTGAAAATAAGGAAATTTATCTTACAATGAATTCTTGTTCAACACTGACATTTCGCTGACCCTGCATTCTGAACTTTCTATTTCGATAACTGAATACCACATGAGCCTCCAACACGAGGAGAAAAGTAGTTTTCTACTTCACTTTAGATCATTATTCGAAAATTTTATTAAAGGAAACAGCTATTCACATTATAAATGAATGTCTCCTCTTTTCTTTTTATTGTGTGGTATGTTGATTCTTCTCTTAAAAGGAAATAGATTCTGTCTTCTATTGATACTATCCATGTTTTTCTTGTGTACAAGCCTGCATTCAGTGCAAGGAGGCTCATATTTCAGTCATTCATTTCATGCCACAGGGTTTCAGCCAGAAGAATGATTTCACAAGGTTTATGTCTTAAAATCTGCAAAACTTATTCTGAATTTCAGTGAGTGCAACCGCTATCATTATAGGTACATTGTGTCAAATAAAACTTGATTATTCAGCCCTGCAATTACCCATACAAAAGCCTCCCTGAACATCAAGGAATTATTATCCTATTTGAAATGGAAAAGGAATCAAGACGTGGACAACTTTAAAAACAAGTCCTCTCCAAAAACTATCTCAGATGCTGCAATACAAGGTGTAATTACTGCTACTGTTACCTCTAATTAGAAATATATTGTTCAAAGATTGCAGCCCATAAAGGGAGCGTGGCCACTCACCTACAGTGTACCAACTGGCATCCGTCAGCTTGCTGATAACAGCTTCCTGCAAGGATCCATCAGGCATTTTGGTTTCAACCATTGCTCCAACCTGCAACAAGGAGCAGCTCAAGGTTACAATGGAAGCCCACACTCAGAAAATTGAGAAAAACACATTGATCCTACCAGCAGGCCGGATTTATTTTTTAAGACTTGGTTTAGCTCTAAGAGCTGCTTTGAAAGTTTAGTTACTCAGCAGGTAAGAACAAAGGTCCTTCAGAAGGAAGGCAGAACTGCAAGTAGACACTGAAGCACTAAGAAACTCAGAACATCTCAATTCAGCAAGACTTCATCATCTCAAGAAATAACAGAAGACCAACAGAACACAAATAGCTAAAGTCACTAATTCATTACTGATACCATTCAAATACTACTATTTCTTATACTTTAAACACAGTTCTACTGTCAGTTAGATCAGAATTTCAGTAGCAGCCTTGGTGTTCCTGCAGGAGCAACAGAGAAAAGACAAATAAGAGAAAGATGCCCTTCTCTGGAGAGCTCTATTTGCATTCAGTGTTTGTAACACAGCTCTGCATTTTAGCACACAACTGTTACACAGAAGGAAAATACAAATAAACATATTTTTATATAAAACACATCAACTATTCTAAAACACTGAGTAATTGTATTTAGTCTTGTGTAATGGGCTTGAACATGGTTTTGCACTTAAGTTCTTAATTACTTCTCAGAAGTTTCATCATTTATAAGAAGTTTTGCATCTTATCAGAAGATACAAAAATCCCTGTGCAGGCAAAAGTGTGTATCAAGTACACTACAAAGAGAAGCATAAATAGCCCATAAAAGCTAAAAAAATTAAGATTAATTCCTCAGAATCCATCTCATCTAAAGTGATGAGATTCCTTCTGTTGATTTCAATCCTGAGGAACAGGTGCCCACCTAAACAATAGCAAAATTCAGAATTTTAGAAGGTGATTCTGTGATTGCCAAAAGAAGGCATGTAATATACATACTCGTAGAGGTCCTTTGACTTGGTCATCTTGCACTAACTGAGTTGAGTTATCCCCCTTCAACACCACCTGAAAGATATTCATGAACTTTTGAATATGCATCTGATTTCTCAACAACACACAAAAGCATAAGAAAGTGTATATATATAAAAATCTTATGATCCATATTAAGATTATCAATTAAACAGACTCAAATGTTACTGAACAGAAAACACCTGGCACAGCCAGTTTTACTGACAGGAAGCCCCAAGTATCACATTTAATTTTTAATCTGAAAGATCATCATTAAAGAACAAGGCAAATCAAACACTGGTCATTCCAAAGTAAAGAAAATACATTTTGAGGTGAGTTTAGAATTTGACACAACCCAGGGCAAACCTGGACCTTGGCTTCCAGATGAGAAGATTAAGCAGGTGGGTTTTTTCTTCTCTCTGGTTCAACTGCAGCATTTCATTGACAACACTTTGAATACTAAACTACAACCACAATAAAAAGCTCTCCTTATTAAGTGTGTATCAAAAAATCACCAAACTGGCTCCAATATCAGCATTTTTGCTGCCTTGAGCAAGAGGAAGTTTTTATGGCAAAGATGTGGAACACCACAAATGTGATGAAAATAAGGATCAGTTACAGCATAAGCAAACTCTGCTTCTCCCTTTAAAATCCTACATTCTAGAAGGGAACACCTCTAGTGAGAAGAGAGTGACCATCAGCCTACACAGTTTAATTTTAAAAATTCCCAAATTTCTATTTGTTTTCAGGAACCAAAAGTTCCAGGAGCTTGCTTTCATAATGATGTCCAGTTTTCTGGCTCCCCCAATTACCCTCCAAGCACAGCCTACACTGTAGCTGTATTTATAAACACAACACCAGTGGCATGCCAAAACAGGATCTGTGTTAACACACATTCAGGTTCAAAATGCACTTTATGCTGATATAAAATTTAAAATAGAGATTGCAGAGGGATGAATACAGGTTATCCTGCTGCTCAGGAAAAGGCCAACGGACGTTTTGGACTCTCTGCACTCTTGGCAAGCGTGCCAGGGTGTGCCTACACACTCTTAATTACAGTATCAGGCTTAGCTTGTTAAAACCTCTATTGTTATAATAGAATTGAGATCCAGTGACAGGAATTTCCACCAAGTCACAGTAGCCTCGTGTAATTCCAAATCTTATCGTGGAGTAATAAAGCCTCTGATTCTAATGAGAAAAAGAAACTCCTACCTATTAACAGGCTAAATGCTCTGCCAGACCAAAGATGCAGACAAAACCAAGCTTGTCAGACCTGCACACTGCTTCCTACAGCTTCTCATTAACACAGATTTCAAAGCACACCACAACTTTCCCTAAGTACTCATCAAGAACAGAGAAAAGATGCCAATATCTGAATGACATTTTTTTCCTATTGATGAAAAGCACTCTGATAGAGTGATATGATCTATCTATGTAACTGAAGAGGCTGATGGCTTGTTCTGCTTGATATAAGCATTAAAGCACACAAAAGCTGGGATGGATAGTTACAAAAAGCAGCTTTCACCTCGATTTGTTGGGGATTTTGGGTCACTAATGCTTTATTTAGACATCTTGGACAGCAGACACTAAAGTAGGAAGTGGGATGATTTTGACATGACAAAGTAGAACAACAACTTCTATATTTACTTTCAATTTTAACTTGCATTTAATTATGTTTTATTCTAGTTCTCACACAGTGGTGTTTACAACAGTATTGCAACACCAGAATGACAACTTTCTCTTCTAGTTGTTTTGACAAAAGCCCTGTAAATGTGAGTGAATACTATGTGCCAATACTATCCATACACAGAAATTCAGCTACAGCCAGGACATGCTGCTTTAGAAGCTGCAGCAAGGTGCTCAAAACTTACATATTACCCTGGGCATTGCTAAAACCTGGCCTAAGAAACAAATTATTGCCATCTCTCTTGCTGTTGACTTATTTTGGTATTGCCTGTTCAGTTCCAAACTATAGAAGTGAGAGCGTAGTTGGTATGAAATGGAACTTTTGCTTCTGAAGAGGCTGCTCTTATTCCTTATTATTCATGCAAAGCCATAATCCTCTACTTGTGACATCAAAACTTATTGCTGGGAAACTGATGCATTACAGAACAGAAGACAAATGCACCCAGGAAAGAAGGAGCAAAAAAGCTCATTTTTGTTCCAGCACCCTACTGAAATAATATAATAAAAACCAACATCCCCCCCAAAATAAAGCAAAAAAAAAATTGCCCCAAAGCCAACAGCAAAATTTGAAAAACACACATGTAAGTGTTGTTTAAAATTCACACAGTGAAGTGATGAACATTTTTTAATCTTCAGGACTGGGACCTCCTGTGACAGCTTTACTAAAAGCAGCAGCAGTCTCAGCACACTCACCTTGACTTTCACGAGCCTTTTCACCGTTTTAATCTTGGCCTCGCAGAAGGCACCACGGTACTTGGCACTGACATCAGTCCCCACTGTCAGGTAGGCAGGCTCATCTGCTGCCTGGAGAGAAACAAAAACAGAAAAACAAACTTTAGCTCTTATTTATAGTTACAGCTGCATCGTTACATATTTAATTTTGCACCTAGACTTTGAGACCTGTTGACTTTTAATTGATAAACAGTGTTTGTACTTGGGACTGCCATCACAGAGTTCTTCAAAAGGAAAACAAACCCCACAACAAACAAGTTACAGGAAGTTTTGGTTTGTCACTGATGTTGACACACACCTCCTGTCAATCCATTGTCAACCTCTCCCAGAAATGTTTTTGAGGATATTCATTTATTTTTGGGACATCTGCTTATAAAAAGGGTAACAACATAAAGGAGTGACTATTAATTGGAGTAGTTTCTATACAAAAGGAAAACATTTCAACTGCAAAAAGGTAGTCTAACAGACTGTTGTATTTTTTCAGCTATAAGCAATCCAATGGCACAGATTATTTAAAACATTTGAGACTGGTGTCATCCCAACAGTTACAATTAAGTCTATAACATTCTATATATAGAACTTCTTTCCTGGTGACTAAAAGGAGACCTCTAGAGAAATCTGTTGCAATCTTCCAAACAGCTATTAACAAGTATTTTTCTTTCCTGGAATGCCTTTATCAAAACTTAATTGCCTGTGCATTTCTAAAGAGAAATATTAATCACGTTTTCCTTAATCTGAACTTTAATACTCAACATTTCACTTTACTGCACTCATTGCAACTGATAAACAAGGACAAAACTACCACATTGCAAACGTCTATCAAGACAGGAAATCGGTGCAGAATCTAAAATAAAATAGGATATGTATGGGGTTTTTTTTTTTAACTTGATATTTCCTTCAGCTCTGTAAAGTTTTGTAAATTATACTGCAATTGTTGAGCCTTTGTACCGAGGAAACCGGCAACAGCAAAGGCGGGACAAAAGCTGTGGTTTTGCAAACTTGCCATAGCAGCTGCTGATACAGGAAGCGTTTAAAGACGGGAGCTCGAAGGACAACAACAACAACTCCGAGGCGATGAGGATATTCCGAGCGCTCCTGCACGGCGGTGAGAGCTTTAAATCACCTGCACCTCGCCGAGGAGCAGGAACAGCACTCACAGCACGCACCGAACCCCGCGTTCTCCCGCTGCTGCCGTGCCCGGGCGGAGAGCGATTAAAAATGAAATCTCCAGAGCGGCGGGCGAACAGGGCGGCGATCCCCGCTCCCGCCGGAGCCGCCTACCTTCATCTTCAAGGGTTATGTGAGCGATTCCAGCTCCAGGACTTCTCCTCGCACGGGAAACACTGCAAAACAAGAGCGGGGGAGGCTGCGGGCTGAGCGCGGGGCTCCCCGCGAGGGGCGGCGGGGGGAGCCCGGGCAAGGCGGAGGGAGGGACGGAGGGAAGGAGCCGCCGCCCGTCCCGGCCGCGCCGAGGGAGCGC
>VZTJ01001561.1:989739-1008597 GCA_013397795.1 Orthonyx spaldingii | reverse complement strand
TTTTTTTTTTTTTTTTTTTTTTTTTTTTTTTTTTTATAATGCTCTTCCCCTTGGTGTTTCTATTCTGTAATTAAATAGGCAACACTTTTGCTGTGGTGGTTCAGCTCCTCTGTCTGTGTGGAACTGCAGTAATTCTGTACTAATTAGGATCACATGCTTCCCACAAAGCTTTATTATCTAAGTGACTGCAAACTGCTCAGAGGAGCGTGGTAAGAAGTTGTGAAGTGCAAGTATAAAGAGAAAAAATCCCAATGAATGTGAAGTTGACAACAAAAATCTTCAGCCAGTAATAGCTGGATTATAAAAATGAAAGATCAAACCTTTCCTGGTCATGGAGAAAATTGTGTTTCACTGTATCAGCATCAGGTTCCTTCATTTTTATAATCGTGTGTGTGAGAGAGGGAAAATAAATAACTTGAATGAAACCTGTTAATGTTAAATGCTTACTGACAGTTTCCCCAGCTCTGGGACATTCCTGTCCTCAAGTTCAGAAAATGGACATTTAATTATTCAAACATAACTTTGTGATGATTTTAACCATTGCCTTGTGAGGGTTCCACTGGAGGAGACGAAGCCTGGCAACCCCCAGGAAGCCTGAAGTGATGCATTCAATCCACTGAAGTTCAGTGCTGACTTCCTGGATCTGCTCTGGGGATGTTTTGCAGCAGTGCAGCATCTTCTGGACACGAGCAATGATGAAAATCTTTATGACATAGAGCATTTTGTCAGAAATACTTGTGTGAGAAAAATCTCAGATACGGGATTTTTATCAGCTCTGCAAAAATAATACTGTGGAGTTGCTTTTCCCAGTAACACCAGTACAGTGATCAGTGCTCAGCTGGCCACGCTCTTGGCAGCAGCCTCAGTGGTCTGCAGGGAGGAGCAGCCCCATTTCTCCTGAATAAACTGTGTCCAGACTTTGTTGTGCTTTGTGGCTGCAGATCTGAGCTGCAATCCCACGTGTTCCCCAGCGTGTGCAGGATCAGTGAGGCGTTCACTGAGTGTGGAGCTGGCAGAGGAGTTCCAGTTCTCAGCTGATGGAGCTGCTGCTTCCCCCAGCCCCTGAGCTGTGGCATCTATCAGGCAATTCCAGACATAAGATGTTCCTTGTTTTAAGACTGATTTGGTAATCATGTTTGGACAGAACAAGAGCTGTGTTGTAAGAGGCTATTTTTATTCTTCCTGGTATGTAATTTTCTGATAGCTGACATATTTGTATGAAATTTTGGCTAATTTAGGAAATATGTGCTCATTGCTGGGGTTTACTTGAGCAAGGGTTCTAAAGGCAGTTTCTGCATGTTTTGGCACATGGTGTTATCTGAATATAGATGTTTAATTTCTGTTTTGTTGTCCAGCAAAGGGATGCAGGATATGGAATTTGGTTACAAATACACTGAATTTCTTGTATTATTTCTCAGGACTGCAAGTTCACATTGGTGACAATAGTTGCAGCTGTCCTGGGGAAGTCATGCAGTGTTGCAGAACAACTGCACAGCACTGCAGAGAAGCTGAAGATTTGTGCAGCAGCTTTAATTTAGATGTGGCAAAGGATTCTGTCATCACCTGCAATCAAGTGATCAGTCTGTCTTTCAAAACTTGAAGTAGGTGCTTGAAGTCAAATGAGAATTCAGTTACTGTTCTGGGTAGCACTGTTCACATGACTGCTGAAGGAGAGTGTGCTTACATGCTTTTCAAAATAACACTTTGTCTCTGGATGCCAGCAGTAAAGGTGAAGGATTAGATCTTTAGCTCTACCTGTCATTAGTTCTCTTTCAGGCTTTCTGAATAACATTTCTCATGGCAGGCACAAGACACTGGTTGGTAGCAGAAATGTATCCTGTGCATGTACAGGCTGCATCAGTGCATCAGCCATTCCAGTGTTGTAAACTTCAGTTTTTAAACTCTTTATGCTTTTCAACTGGTTTCCAAATTATCTCTGCAGCATGGTGCCTTTTTTTCCTGGCTTCTGAGGTGTAAACCTTATTCCTGATGTAAATTCTTTATCTGTGGATGTTTTGATCTTTCAAGGGGAGAAGAGATGTTTTTTTTCTACAGGACTGAAGGAGTGGTTTTGTGGGTAAATACAGTTAGCCATCTGCAGATGGAATACATTTTATGTTCTTGAAATAAACTTAAATGGAAAACATTTAAACTTACACCTGAATCTCTGAATAGCCTGCATTCTTCCCAACAAAATCAAATCTCTAGTTTATAATTACTGCTGCTTTAGTAAACTCCCATCTAAATCAAGTGTACAGGGTAAAACTTGAAAGCAAAACCCATGTGGGTTTGGGAGTGGCAATTACTTATTTCATTGCTATGAAAACCAACAGGAGAAAAAGTCTTTGAAGCTTTGCATGCTGTATTTGAAGAACCTCACTGCAGTCTTTTGAGCAAATTAAGATGCTGAAATATTCCTCCTTAAATATTTAACTTCTTTAAGATCTACTTCGTAGCAGCAGTGTGGTCACTTTTTCAGCCTTTTGTGCTACCACACTGGAGTCAACGTTTACTGAAGAGGTGTCTGATGCTCTCCTTTCCTAAGATGTGAATTGCTGCTGACATTGGAGAGCTGAAGTGGCTGTTTCACTTTGGTACAGAGAACTAACTCTGGCTGGATTAATTTCTCTACCTGTGTTAATAGATTCAGAGTCTTGTTGTTTTTCAGTAGTTTGAGTGATCTGTCATGGGCAATCTGAAGTAAGAATCTTTCCTGTTTATGCTTTTATCCTACCTGTTGCTAGTTTATATCTTGGAAGGATTTTTTTTCCCCACTGCTTCCTGGTAACACTTTTTGCTGCAGCAGTAGCCATGTAAAAAACGTACAAGAAGGAAATAAAGCTCTTATGAGCCATGTCCTCATATACCAGTGTATGAAAAAGCTTGTGCAAGTGGCTTGCAGAGTTCAGATTTTTACTAAAATACATCTCTCTCTTCTTGTGGAGATAAAGAACAGGCTTCTAATGCTGATGGTGAGTCCTTGGACATGGTCCACCTGCCAGAAAAGGGGTGTCTCAGGCTTGGCAGCACTGATAAGGTGGTGATTAAAATACTTTTATTGTTACAGATGCAGATTGTAGAGCAACGTGATCCAGCAGGGTCAGGACTGTGGGTGCACAGTCCTTCCTTGTAACTCTCCAGGGCAGTCTGTGTGTCTCCAAAGGGTCTGTGTGTCCCTGAAGTGTGTGTGTCACTGCCAGCCTGCAGCCTGGCACAAAGAGGGAAGCAGCAGCAGCACTGCTGTTCAGCATGGCTGCTCAGCAAAAGAGAGCTTGTGAGGGCAGTGGTTCCATGGCCTTTCTTCCAGGGCTTTTGCTTGTCCAAATTATTTCCATCATTTCAGGTTAATTTACTTTTCAGCCTCAGCTAACGAGACTGCAGTTGGTCGGTATTGATTCTTACTTAAAAGGATTCGTGCCCTCAGTCTTTTGAATTAAATGTTTTCAGCTATAAGTAGGTGCTGTTGCTCAGAGCCTACAGTTCAGCCAGTAATTAAATTCTGAATTTTTTTTTCCTTCTCAGCCATCTTTTTCCAAAGCAATTTTTCATTTGTCTGTGTCTTTTGGAGGATATTATTACAGGTAGCTCACTTCCAGGTGGCCAGGGAGTTGGCTGCCCAGTCAACACTTAGCCTGTGAGTTAATTGCCAGGCTGTGCTGTTTGCAGGAGTTTGTACCTTGAGGGATGTGTTCTCCCCTGCAGTGCTCCCATGTAGTGTCACCTCATTAGCTGCAGCTATAAACAGAGCTCCTGAAAGGAGCTGTGTTGTGTGTCATCCAGAACTCTGACAGAGCAAAATACATGGCTTTTTTGGAGGGTTTTATTATTCTGGATCAATGGAAGATCTATTTGTGGGAGTGATCTGTCTCCTCCTGGCGAGCAGCACAACAGGGGACTCGCTGGTGTGAGGGCAGACAAGAGCACTTGGCTGGGGGAAGCAGCTCTTGTTAAACCAGCTGATGGAAAACACATTTAGCTACATTTTGGTTCTGCCTCAAACAGCATTTCAGATTTGTTTCTATTCCTGGTGTACATAGGAAAGTGTTTGAGGAAAAGAAGGCTCTGACTTGGTGGGCTTTGTTGCCTGTGGGAACACCTGGGGTTAGAACTGAAACTGAGCTTGGAGCATTCTGCTGAAGTAGCTGGTGCTTCTTGTGCTGCTCTTGTCACCTGTTAATGCAGTCTCATGGAAGAGATCTCTGTTCTTTCTGAATGTGATGAAATGAGCAGATTTCCTCCTATTCTAAAATCCCAACAACCATGATAAATATTATCTCCCAAAAATCTAGGTGTCACTTGGGTTGGTTTTGGGTGTGTGTGTGCATTTGGAATGCATCAGCTTTTGGGTGCATTCACTATAATTGAACCTACTCTTAATCTGGTGAAATTGGAATCCTAATGACTGATTTTGGATATGCAGACAGTATGTGTACCAAATTATATCTAATTTTATGCAGCAATAAAGTACACCATGTTCTTTCTAAACCCTTGATTGGCTTGCTTTATCACATTGCCTAAAATGGTATTATCAGTGGGCAGTTCCTACACTGTTTTTAGGAGAGACTTCAGGGGATTTCTTTTTCCTGTATCTGAAGATATGCCATGTGTTTGGACTACAAACTGTGTGATGCTGCTGCCTGCTTCATTCTAGTTGTCCATTTTTGGTTGGCACAGCAACTCGTAAGAACCATTTTTAAACAACTGTTCCAGAGTCCTTTAATAGCAATGCACTGAAGATGAAAGAGCACTGCGTGGGGGTGGCTGCATCCATCTGGAAATAGGAGACTTGGTTTGAGCTTGGTTGTAGATCCTGTGTTCTAAAATACTAGAATGTATTTACAGTAAGGCAAGACTTAACTCTGCTACCACTTGTTTTCTGCAACTCTGTGTAATTGGACATAACAGGCAGCAAGATGCTCAATAATGGAAAGTTACAAGCAGTTGGTGTCTCAAAATAGCTCTCAGTTCTTAAGTAGAAGTAACTTCCTTGCTGCATGTAACTTGAAAAACTGGTGGGTGGAGGAAAAGCTGGTCCTTGTCTTGCAGACATGCAACTGAAAGAAGAAAATGAGGGGGAGAGAACAGACTCTGCCATATTTCTGGTGCAATTACAGCGTCAGAATTGTCATGACAATCAAAACTATTTTTCTCTCCGTAATCTGGCAACTGTGTACTTCATTTTAAGGTCATGCTAAGATGTGTTGTTGAATTCACTATTTTGCCTTCCCTTCTATGGCTGTGGTTTTATCTTCAGGAAGAGACTTGCAAAACAGCTCTGGAGTGATTCCAAACCTCCTTCCTTAAGGATGCCTGGGACTGCACAGCCAGAGAGCATCCCAAGCAGGGCTGCATCCGCATGGACAGTCACACTCCCAGCATGTGGGGCTGTAACCTCAGGCCATGCAGCTATTTTTGGTGATGAGAAGCTGCAAATGAATGACCCAATGCTTGGCATACTCCAGATCTGCCTGAGACACGTTCTGCTTGCAATGTTTCCTTTCTGAGAGTCAGCACCAAATACAGATGAGTAGTATTTCTTTTGGAGATGGCCTCATGGATGTCTGCCACACAGGAAATTTCACATATGGGTTACTTAGAATGATCTTGCCATCATTTCATCAGCAGTAGTAGCAGTTGTAAAGAGGATATTATCCAAGCCAGTAACTTTTGTGGCCATATTAAAGTAGCATAAAATTAATTATCTTAATGCAATAGCCTAAACTTGCTTTTTGAACTCTGCAAGTGCACTTTCATATTCTAAAATCTGCCCTGGTGCAGTCATGGAGATGGATGTAAGTAAACTGGAGCCTATTGTTTTGTAGTTTGTCACCTGCAGTTCACCCAGTCTCCTTCTTAATTCTCTTGAGCAAAGCTGCTATGTGGACCTGCTGACTAAATAATTGTAACAAGGAATGTGACATCCAGCCTTAATAAATAGCAGAGTAGTGATTCATCGGGTACTGAGTAACAGCCAGTGGATGTGGGAGACCTAAGGAGGAAGCACCTTACTGAACAGGCTCCTCTTGTGTCATTGTTGGATCTGTACTCCTAAAACACTCCTTGGGTGGAGGGATGACTTGATCTGTACACTCTTCCTTCCTGGTGTTCTGTTTAAGCCCTGTGCTTGGGGTCTTAAGCCACAGAATATAGCATTGAAACTCTGAGCTTGAAGTGTTTCAGCATGGCAAGAACTGCAGTGATGCATTCCAAGTGGGTATTTAACTTTCTGCTGGGTTATGTGTTCCCATAAATGGCCAGAGTAGGACAAAGTAGGTTGGTTGTGGAGCCTGAAGCAAGCAGAGCTGCTTTTCTGCTATCTTTAGATCTGAAACTTCCCAGTGCTTTGGGCAGAAATAACCCAAACGAGACTCTGAGAATCACCTCTTGCTCGAATCTCCAATTCAGACTTTACCCTGCCATTTGTTTGCCTTGCAAAGCATTTGCACATTTTGGTTACACTGAAGTTATAATTGACCATTTTCAAGCCAGCTATTGAAGCTAATTTTAATTTTAGGGAAGGGGATCCAAGCCCTACTTCTGTAGGAAATCCTGCTGCCTTTCAGACCTTCGTGCTGGCTGCCTGATCAGGTGAGGTGTTGTTCTCTGGGCTTAAATCAAACTCCTGTCTTTAGATGTTGTTTAAGCCTGCAGGATATGGGAGTGTCTATACCAGAGATAGATTTTTTTTTTTTTCCCCCCCCTAGTCCTGTCATTAAAACAGAGCCTCCACTAAATGTAAGCTTTATGGTTTTTTGCAATTTAATATTTTCTCTTGTTCTGGAACAGATACAGTTCTCAGATAATCTCAGATCCAGTTTGAGCCCTTCTGGAGCTTGTTCACCAAGTGATTTGCCCCAGACAGCTCTAAATATTTAGAAAAAAAAATGGTCTTGAACATTTAATTAAAGTTTAGTCATGCTTTGCTGTCCCACTGCATTTTTAATTCTTTATTTGGTCAGTGTGGCCGTAAGTAGCTACTTCCTTTTATTTTAAAGATTTCTTCCCCTGCTCAACTTCACTGTTTGATGTAGCAACAAGTAAGTAAATACTTCTCAGTAGCAAAACTCATTGACTTTTCTGTTTAGCTTATCAGCTGTGGACTAAATTAGTGAAACATTATGATAGCTAATGCCATATTTTAGTTAAATCATTGTGAAGTAACTAACTTCAAATTAGTAAGTTACTTGTTAAATACAAATCTGAGTGTGGTTGTCTCCTGGAACTGCAAGGTTACAAGAATAGTTGTCACAGGGGGGTTGCAGTAGTTTTCCTTCTGGAATGAGTCTCTGGGCTAGAAATCTATTCTAATGTTCTTGGGCCTTGTTGACAAGAGGTAGCAGTGCTGAACTTAAGATGAAAAAGAATTCTGCTGGTTTTCTGTTTCTCAAGTAAAGGGAAATGTCAGTATTAAAATAGCTTGTTTAGTATTCTCCTGCCTTTCTCCTCCTTGACCCTCCCTCTCTCCTGAATACAAGTAAATTTTTTTCTACCTTCTAATGCTCAATTTTTTTTTTCTTTTTTCTTTCCCCATCCACAGTAAGTGAACATGAAAGTAGTTTTTTTTTTCCTTACCATACAATTTTCATCAACAGGCTGAGCCTATACTGTGATAAATTAATGATTAAATTTGGAAAATAACCTGACAGTAATAATCATCTTGGTATTAACTACTACCAAATAACAAATTTTGTCATGAGAGGCAAGACACTGGGCAGCACTTTGCATGTACTGCTATCCACAGCCTCTAGGGACTTTTTGCTTGTTGTGAAAAGGTACAGAAAAATTAGTGTAGATCCTCAAAGGAGCTTTTTAGATTGCTGTGTTCTCCAAATAGTTGTTATTTGGAAATTTTGGATAAGCAAGTAGGTGGCTGTGCTCCTACCTCTTATCTCTTCATATACTGTGGAACATCTTCCTTCCATTTTATCTTTTAAATATACACAGCTCTTCTCCCTGTACCCTGAAATCTGGCTGTGAGTGTTGTTACAGGTCCTGTCCCTAACTGTGAGTGGCTGTCACTGAAAGGATCAGAGGGGTGGATGGGTGGGTGCAGCCACACAAGGATGACTTTCAGTTTCCCTTCAGCAGTTTAGAGCATGGTGCTAAAAACACCAAGCTCACGGGTTTTGATTCTGGACTTGATGATCCTTGTTGGTCTCTTCCAACTCAGAATATTCTGTGATTTTAGGAACAGAATCAAACCACAATGAAGAGAATCAGGTGCCATACCCAGGGAGTGGCAGAACAGCCTCAGCTGATGCTTTGGGTGCTGCTGAGGAGTTTCCTGACTGGTGCTCGTAGTGACTCAAAGAGCTGAGTCAGCAGGAAACTGCAGTAGTAAATTCAGTCTGGAGCCATGGAACAGGGAATTCCAGGCTGACTCAGGGCAGCAGCTGTTGCTGTTGCTTCAGGAGGAGGCACTGAAGGAGTCCTGGCCCTGACTAATGCTGGCTCAGGCTGGCCCCATCTGTCCCAGCAGCCTCCCGCAGCTCTGCCCAGGTAGCCTGGACTGACAGAGTCACTGAGAACCAAGCCAGAGCCATCTCACCCTCTGTTGACTTTCCCATGTCACTAAAAGCAAGCAGAACCTGTACTTGCAATCCTGGTACAAAGGAGACTTGGAAAATACCTGGCCTTCTCCAACTGCCTCTATAAAAGAAGCCTGTCAGGGAAAGCTTCTGTTGTAAGGGCTGGTGAAGATGAGTGCTGATCCTGAGCTGAGGAGTTTGATTCATTACACAAGCATGCATTTTAGATTAGCAGGGCCATTAGAATTTTAACTGCATGTACAAACAAGACTTCAATTTTAACTGACTTTTAAGGTGGTGAACAGAACAGTTTATTACCTTATAGAATCCTAGGGGTTAGCTGGACCTCAGAGATCATCTCATTCCTCCCCTGCCCTTCCACCAGACCAGGCTGCTCCCAGCCCCATCCAACCTGCTGTGTTAGAACTTTGAAAGTGACTAGAACAGGCAGTGTGTTTTCCTAGGAAGTGGGCAATGATAGCAGCAAAGCTTGTTTTTAACGTCTGCAAAGGTCAACAATTGATGAAGGTGATGCAGAAGTGTGTTAAGAAACTACGGCCGAATAAAACTTTAAAAAACAGTTTGGCTCTTCAAGCATTAATTCCAGTTACATTGCTTAACAGATATCACAGCTTTAGAACTTAACTGTTTTAAATTGAATTACTTTTTAATTCCTCCTGCTCCTAAGCCTAGGCTTAGTACTTCAGACTGAAATTCCTTTTCCTGAACTCGTGGTTGTTACACGGGCTGTTTGGAGTTGTCAGCTGTGCACGTCACCTTAAACTGTAACCTGCTGTTAGAGTTGGCCACATTCTCATCTCTTCTGCCAAGAGCAGTCACAGACTGGCTGTGAACAAACTGCAAATTGTGGTATTGGTTAATCAAGGAAGAGCAGACCACTAGTTTCTAATACTAAACTGTGCAGCACAAACAAGAGGCGTGTCTAATGTCTCAACAGATTGTTCTTCTGTGCATAGCCTGGCTCAAATAGAGTGGTGTAGGAAGCAAGAGCAGCCTGATTCATGTCTTTACTTAATGCCTGTTTAGATACAGTTGCTGGCCTTTACTTTTTTGAAATAAAAGCTAACAGACAGTAAAATGGAAAATTTATTAGTGCAAGTTGGTCAGTCACTTTCTTCCAACAAGTACATGACAGCATCCCATGCTTAATGCATTATAAACAAACCTGGTCTAGGATAAGAAAAGTTGAACTTGTTTTGGAGTAACAATGTGTTACATATTGTCATCATCTGATTCATCTTCCTCTTTCAAAGATTCCTGTTTAAAAAAAGAAAGTGTAATTAAAGAATAGTCTAACAGTTGTTTTATAGTTCAGCCTGCAATAAACAAGATGAGTTTTGCTGCATCTTCACAGCCCTCTCACTCTGTCCGAACCCTTGCAGTCAGCAGGACAGTTCCCATCAATACATTTACTTTTGAAGGAAAAAGACACCCCTTGTGGCAGCCTCTGAATTAATGGTTGGTTTCTGAGAGCAAGAACTGTCCCTAGGTTACACTGTAGCCTTCCCTACTGTCCCTTCCCAGTAACCCCAGCAGACACTGAAGGGATGTGTGTTGGAATGATACATTTTCCAGGCAGCTCAGCCCTTCCTCAAGTGAAGCTCTGAGACGAGACCCAAGGCAGAACTTACCTTGGCATATTTTTCTGCTTCTTCTCTGATGTCTTTGGGAACAATTTCATGTTTTCCATTGGTTACTGCCAATAGAAAAGAGTACATCTTAAGTGCAATTCCCACAAAGACCCTGACATACAGAGTGAATTTAACAAGCAATGTTTTACTTTAGTTACAAAAAGTTATAAATTTTCTGGAGTGTTTACAGAAATGACAGAAATGCATTACTTTCTCCAACCCAGCTGAGTTCCAGCTCAAAAGCTTTATCCTTTACTTCATCATGAACTATGTAGATTCTGAAAGGAAGAGACAAAGAACAGGTTAGAACAGGTTGACCAATAGGCTAAATATACTTTGTTCCTGTCACAGATCTCTTCTGTTACTCTTATGATTAACAGAAGCTCTCCCTGTGCTTTCTCCCCACCAAACACCATTAGAGAATTTCCCAGGCTTAACTGCAAGTCTAACACCACCTGAAATCATTACAGCCACAATGCAGGTTGAGATGTTCCAGTTGCCCTAACTGGAACAAACACTAAGGTTTAGATAGTGCAGAACCAAGGGTGCATCATCACTGCTCCTGCTGGATCAGTTATAACACAGCTTGGAGTGTCCTGCATTTCCCCTGTAAATCTTACTTCAGTTTAAGTCCCAACACCCAATTAGTATCGCGTGTCTAATGAGAAGCCTGGATGTAACATTTCCATCTGTGGTGCTTACTGCAAACGTGGAAATGGGAATTTAAACTCCAAGAGGTCTCACAGCACACACAGTGCCACCCAGACCAGTAAAATCACTGCTTAGGCTGTGGGACAGAAATGTTACACTGCAATAACAAAACTGATTTGATTCATCCTGTGGCAGAACATGGAAACCAACTGGAACAATCCTGAGCTGAGACACTCAAAACAGCAGAACTCACAATAACCTGTGGCTTCACTGTTTGAGAAGCCTGCATCTTGTGTTTCTTACTTTGCTTCAGAAAGCACTGATAAGTCAGAAGTTAAAACACCAGCTATTCCTACCCAACACAGAAACCTTGGAGACAGTGGAGGAAGGCAGGATACCTTCAGCACCACACTAAGGACTTCCTGTGGAGTACTGTGAAACAAATATAGACTGAAGTGAACATTGGTGTCCAGGAAAATCCCACTCTGTGCTTACAGATCCTCCTGTGTCTGTTAGCTGAGATGATCTACAGGCCCCTCCTATGTGTTCAGCTGCTTACAAGCCTTTTGCAACAAGGTGTACCCTTAAAAGCTACTGCAGAAATCACTGCTCTGGACTGGGCCTAGTACTTTAGGTTTAAAAGTTATTAAAATCTTTGCTATCTTGCTAAATGCTACTAAGGAGCTGAATTTGGGCTGAAAAACAGAACTGTCTAGAGCTGCTGTTGAGTTTGAGCTGAAGCAGAACTAGAACAGAAGTATTTTCAGTATTTGAAATTATTTGAAAATGTTTAATAATACAGCTATACTGTATATATTCCTTTAAAGAAGTTCTACTTTGCTTCTTTCCCAAGCACTTGATTTCATTTTTTTAGACTGCATGCAGGACCTCAGCATCATTTGTGGGCAGCTTCTCTCAGAAGCATCAGGTCACTGTTCAAACAACTCTTACTTCAGAACCAGGACACCAAGAAGTTTCCCCTAATCTGTCACCTGGTTTAAGTATTTTAAAACCAGGGATTAGAGTCAGACAATTTAACACCTGATACCAAATTTAACAGGAACAGCCTCAGTTTGAAACCAGAGCAAGCTCACCAGGCTGGATTTTTGTCAAGTTGGAGAAACAGGTTGGAGACTTACATTTTTGCAACTTCTTTAACAACATCACGGCAGGTCATTTCCTTCATCTGCAGGCAAAACAAACACAGATGTAAGATTTCTGTTAAGAGAATATAAATCTTCCACAGGGCCAGAACAGGAGAGGTTGTGCAAGTGCCTAATGAGCTTCATGTTCAGTAGTCAAAGTAATAGAAAGACCAGAACCACATTTCTTCTCTACAATGCAATTCTCAGCCTGCTCCATGCAAGTCATTCTTCCAGGGAACAATATTACAACTGAAAGATTCTATGAAAAAACTACTACTTGGAAATTCCCCAGTTTAAGGCACTCATCAGCTGAAATCTTAGAAGCTACACAGGTGATGTGTAAAAAAACAGCCTGACTTGTTCCTAGGTGCTTTATGCTCAACTGATATAAAATAACCACATGGGAGAGGCACCATACTTTCACATGTAATATCTGTATTCCTTCTAGGCAGCACAGTAATATTTTTGGTCTTACCAACATTTTATGCAAGCAATTTTGGTTTTTAAGTAATGCTCCAAGAGGAGAATATTGTTTAACAACCAATTGGCTGCCTGAGCAAGGCATCAGCATCTCATTTCATATTTTCTCAGTTACATCACAGTCTTTTGGCAGCTTCACAGTTAATCAGAACAAAGCCTGGTGCAAATTTCCATAATAAACTTTTCTAGGCTATGAAGCAGTAATAAATTCTCCTATATTTCGTGAATGCCATTTACCATCTCTTCCAATTCCCAAAATATTTCCAAACTCTCAATGGAAGGTACGAGGCACTGGTGAAGGCATTAAGATGCCAAGAGTTCATGTGGAGTGTCACAGCCCTTTCTGGGGTGAAGGAATGGGCCAGAGAAGAAATGCCTGTGCCTGGTTAGACAAAAGTGCCATCACAGTCCCACCTGCAGAAGTTCCCTAAACAGAGACCCCCTGCCTTTGTGACACTCAGTCCACATAACTTGTGTCACACAAACATTTAAATGATGTTGTGTATTCATGCATATAAAGTTAGCAGTCAAACAGGAAACCCTAAAGCTCTACTACTGTCATGCAGATTTACAAGAGAGAAAACTGAAGTCAGTTTAATTTTTGCCATTATCCTTTTCCCATCCCAGGTATGTTAATTCTGCAGACAATGAAAGTAAACAACATGAATAGTTTTATGCCAGGAGTTAATCATGATCATGTCCTTGTATCAAAAAGTTATAACACTATCAGAGCTGCAGGAGACCAAGAGATTAAAGCATTCTCCACACAACTACAAGTTCTCCCACAACTGACTTTACAGACATAAAATGCAAGAGATGTGATCAAACACAGGGTTTTCTTCTGGCACTCTCAGCTCCAGGAGGGTTTCACACCCTGCATCCTCCCCAGACACAGATCTGCTCTGCAGTCCCCTAAAGCAGGTTTAAAGTCCTGACTCCCTGCTTGCCTCTTCCCTTCCACCTCCCCTCATCTCTTCCAACAAACCAAGCTTAGCTTCCAGGCTCCTGCAGGCTCACCCCACAAAACCTTCTGTACTTCTGTCTTTTCCCATCTTAGCTTTGACAAATCCATCTTGTCAAAATCAGCTGTGACCTGGAAACCTGCCCAGTCCTCAGGGAACAAAAGGCACTGTGGGGCTGGACCCACCTCACACAGTTGTGACAGGACCCCACCCTTGCTGGGGACACTGCAGACAAGCCCCTGAACAAACACCTGCAGCTTGGGCTCCTGCCACACCTCTGTTCCATGGGCTGCATTCTATAGCCTCTACTCTGAAGTTCCACTAATTCACTGCAGAAGTTTCTGAAAATCCCAGCACTGCACAGAAAATTAATTATTTGGAGTAGATTGTGTGTTACCCAACACAGCACTGTCTTTTGCCAATGTGCACACATGGAAATTGAAATTAGGATTTCCCAGATGCCACAATTCCAGTATACAGATCAAATGATCCTGTAGGTTTCTTACCTTTAATTTGGTATTCGAGCATCTGAACCAGATTCAAAACTGAGTGAATTGATTCTAGGAACATTGTAATTTTTTCTGTAATTTTTCAGCCATGGTGCTACAGCACCATAAATAGGCTATCCTTAAAAATGTAAAAATCATATAAACTCTGAACCTTTCCATGAACAGCTGGGACATCCCTCTGCAGACCAAAATAAAAAGTATCACATGAAAATTACACGAGACAGACCAGGAGAAGGATTTGGTTCCAGGTTGTCTCCAACTCTCAGGGTGTCAGATATTGAAACACATGAGGACGATGGAAATCTTTCAGGATTCTAACAGAACTTCAGTCCCTAAAGGGACACTTCAATACCTTTTGGCTCTCTTCTCTCCCCAGACCAGTCTGTCCTTAACAAGAGCAGCCTTTCTGGACTTGTTAAACAAAAGAATCATCTAAAACCTTGGGGAAAAAATAGATACAGCACTCTGCACAATGCTGCCCTATGGTTTTCATTCAGAATGAAAAACATATTTATACTTTTATATTCACTCACTTACTTGGCTCACTGGCAAATGTACAAGGAAATGTTTCACCTGCTTCTTCTGCATTTTACATATTTTAGGCACTCAAAAGGTAACATAATAAGCCAGAAATATTTGTCTTGAGACAGCACAATAACACAGTTGCACCATACCTGAAGTTTTTCTATCTCTGTTTTTGCAGCCTGCCTGGCTTTACCAATGGCACACCCCCAATAACCCTAAAAAAAAAGAAAAACAGAAACAAACAATATGGAAATAGAATTAAATACCAGACCCTCTACAGCTCCTACTGTCCCTTAGCACATGACAACCCCACCCACTCACAGTGAGAGGCCAAACACAGTAACCTTGGTGTTGTTCTCTCTTGGAGCACATCCCCAGATTGTTGAATAGAGTCCAATTAGTACATCAAGTACCACCACTGCTGATAGAAAAGAGAAGTGCTCAGTAATTCCTGGACAGAACTTATCAGCTCAAAATGCTGTAATAGATTTTTTAATTGCTATTACAGTAAATGGAAGAATAAACTAGAATTAGTTTGAAGGGGGAAGTTCTACAGGAACTACAGAAGTTCGACAGGATCCAAATAAACCCCAAGCTAAACCCATCTACTGTGAAAATATATTTGAAGTGTAAGCACATGAAAATTAAGCATTTCTATTTCTCTCAACAGCCATGGTACTGGATATACTGCAAGAAAATTAAAAAAACCCCAACAGTATGAGTGTGTATCAACTTGTGTGTAACACACAGCTAAAAATGCAGCACTAACAACAATTAACAACAATTCTATTTTGATTTGGTTTGCAGTTGGGAGGCAGCGCCAGAGGAACAGCCCTCTCTTACCTGAAGTATTTAGTGAAGAGGATATCACTACATTACTTCCCTTTTTGGGCAGTGCATGGGAGTTTTCACTGGACACAGCCAGGTGGAAGGAACTCCCAAACCCCTGAGAGACAAACTTTAAACTCATTTCTCAGACTGTACCTCTAAGAAATACACAATGTGTGTTCACAAGGACGTGCAAACAGTGCAGCAGTGATTCACCACAGATCTTCCCAGGCAAAAGGAGAAAACAACAAGAGCTCTTTAGGACCAACACTGTTTTCCTAACTAAGAACTTTTAGAAGGGGAGCTTATGGTAAGATGGAAATATTTTTGCCACACTCACGTATGAAACTCCTGATGGATCAATCATATACAGCTGTGCACCATCATCACTGTCATAGGACCCCAACATGAAACTGAAGGAGAAAAGAGAAATTAAAAGCTTTTCTTCTACTAACACATACAGAACTAGAAAGACTACACCAGCCTGGGTTTCCTACACCCTTCCTGGAGCAAACACTCTATGGAGCAGTTTGCCTCACAACAGCACCTGCACATTGCCAGAAACATTTCACTGATTCTGCGTTCTTGTTCATCAGTCCCTTTGTACCAGAACCCCACAGGAGATGTAACCTGATATTTAGGGTCAGGATGATTGCAGAGGGAAGTTCTGCTTTCACCACCATCACAGACTTAATGGCACAAACCCTTAAACTTTAAAAACTAGGGACAAATTGACCAGCTCTGTAGAAGCCTGGCAGAGCCTTAAGGGAATCTGAATTCCTCTCCTGAGGTGTTACACACACACAAAAACAAAGGGGAAGGGAGTCTTTAGGAGATGAACTGTGGGTTACTAATTTCATGCTTCAAAAAAGAACTTGGACAACCTAAGTAGTTCCAGCAACTGTGAACCAAAAGATATTTACAAATAGAGTGTGTCTGCAAGACTCACCTGCACCCAAAGGGCCTGACAGCACTGTACAGGGTGTAGGCATGCACATACATGGCCACTCTGTCTGCAAGATGCTGCGTGGAAAAACGAAAAATCAAACACCGAGAACCCTTATTTACAGAAATAAGGAATAAAATGTAATTCTCACATCAAGAATTAAAAACCAAACCCCCTGAGAAGTGCACTGGTGTCTCACCTTCAGGGGGATGTCATAGCCATAGTTAGACCTGAAGTTGGAGGCCTCTTCCCGGGCGATGTCAGCCAAGGAGCGAGCATCTGCCAGGAGCCCCGCGACCGCCTGGAGAGAGAGAGAGAGAGACGGACACAGACACACCTGGGCATGACTCACTGCCTTGGAGGGGTTCACACTGCCCCTCTGCCACCAACACACAGCACTGTGACTGTACATTAACAGAGTTTTCTCTAGGGAAATCAATAACCAAAATTATCCTCACATTAATTATCATCTCGTGATTTACCACGACTGCACCGACCCAAACCATACTTCCTGTTGTGTATTCTCCAGGTTTCAGGCACTTCTCTCACACAGTAACACTCCTTGACACCATTCTGACATCACTATTATGACAGGCCAGTCCTCCATCTTTAATCTTTAAGGAATTCTTAGGAATTTCTTCTAAGAAAGTTCTCCAATCTTTAAGGAATTCACATTACTCCCACCTTGTTGAGAAGAAAACCTCATATGCAGCATGTTTTCCCTTAACACACCTTATGTGGCAACTGTGTAAAAAAGTACCATTTTAACACTTGTATTTATAGTTACACACCAGTTTGAACAACTGGAAAAGCATTTCTAAACATTTTAAACAGCCTCAATCTTCTATTTAAAATTTAGATTTTACTTACGTATGTTTTTGTGCCATCAGCAATAAATTACAGAAAACAGTAAAAAACCCACTGGCATTTCTGACTTTGTACACAGACACATTAACATTACTTTCTTAATCTGCTGATTTTTGATTCTCTGATTCATAAGTGTGTGTCCTTTTGAGGGGGGGGTCCCTTACAATTCCTGCACACCTGAGATGAAGTGGCACCTTACCATCCCAACGTGTCGGTCGACATTGAAGAGGCGTTTATTGGACCCCTCCTCGTAAAGCTTGGACAGCACTAATTTCTCTACTCCAAAGACAACACCATCTTTGCATCTTATCCCAATTGCTGTACTGAAAGACAAGAAAAATGTCAGTTTCTCACACACAGTGTAAAATACCCAACACAGAACTACCAAGTGACAGGATTTCCCCAAAGTAGTTTTGTCACAACTCCACTTCAGCACTGAAGACAACGAGGGCGTGGAACTAAATGGTCTTTAAAGTCTCTTCCAACCCAAAACCCATCCTGGGATTCTGTGATTCTGATCCTTATGTGGAGGCTGTGGCTACGAGCAGACCCCTGGGTGACCCAGGCTGTGCCTGCCAATCCATCTCGCTGCCCCTAAAGCACAGCTGGGATTTTCTCTTCCCAAGATTCCCTCACACTCCAGTGAAGAGAGATCCTCCCAGGGCAGCTGATGCAGCTCCAGCAGCACCTGGGTGTCCTCCACGTCCTGAGGAATCCCCAGGAAGCTGATACACATTTCTAAGGCAGGCCCTGAGCGTTTCAGTCTTTCAGCACCACATCCCTGAAATGGGCTTTTAGATCAGAACTCATCACCACAGTTGTACCCGCAGCACCCTCATGTTTCTCTAGCCCAACAACACTGCTTTAAAAGAGGCCAAAAGAGCAGATATTTGATGCAGATATTTGTATCTTACCTGCTATTCTCCACAGCTTTCATAGCATATTCCACTTGGAACACTCTGCCATCTGGAGAAAACGTGGAAGCTGACAGGTCATACTGAAGAAGAAGACACAATACCCAGGAAGAAAACCCAAATTACATCACAGCATTTTCAGATCAAGCCTATTTATTTAAAAAATTCAAGACTGTCACTGCCAGAGTTGGTGTCAAGTCCCCAAAGCAGGCTGACCCCTTGCATAAGATGCAGGAACAGAAGAAATCAGAGACTAAAAGCCAGGAGAGGCCACTTCATCAGTGCTGGATGTACTCACACTGCAAATCCTGTCAGTCCAGACACTGCACGGATCTGAAATCACCGAGCATTGCTCAATACTTAAAACCTCTGGAAGCTTTTGTCTGCCTTTACATTTCATAGAATCACAGAGTGGTTTGGGTTGGAAGGGACCCCAAGGACCACCCAGTCCCACCCCGGCCATGGGCAGGGACACCTTCCACTGTCCCAGGCTGCTCCAAGCCCCGTCCAGCCTGGCCTTGGACACTGTCAGGGATCCAGGGCAGCCACAGCTTCTCTGGGCACCCTGTGCCAGGGCCTCAGCACCCTCACAGGGAGGAATTTCTTCCCAACAGCAAACCCAACTCTCCCTCTTTCCCTCTGTACCCACATTACTCTTTGTTGTATCACTACAGCTCCCGACCAAGAGTCCCTCCCCTGCCTCCCTGTAGGCCCCCACTCAATTTAAACCTACGCATCACAGGAATATATTTGAAATGCACAGAAGTATATCATGCTGAGGGGCATAACAAGTGTATTATCCCCGTGCCCGCCCCAGCTCCCCGGGCCTGCCGGGCCGCAGTGACTCAGCC
>VZTJ01001561.1:976108-989627 GCA_013397795.1 Orthonyx spaldingii | reverse complement strand
CCCACCGCCCAGCAACGAGCGCGCCCATTGGCCGCCGCGCCGCGCGCCCGCGGTGACGTCAGCGCGCACCACGCTAAGTGGCGTGTAAGGGGAGCGGCTCTTGTGGCGCCCGGCTAGCTCAGTCGGTAGAGCATGGGACTCTTAATCCCAGGGTCGTGGGTTCGAGCCCCACGTTGGGCGCATCCCTTTTGAGCGGCCCCAACGGCTCCGGGCGGGAAATCGCCCCTTCCTGAGGGAAAAGCGCCCGTGCGGACACAGCCGGGATAATCGCGGACGTGCCCGACCAACGCTGGTGGGTGAGAAAGTCAGTTTTTGTCAGGGATCCGGATGCAGGAGGGGAATGTGCATAAGGAAGTGGGAGCCGTAAGGAGCTGCGCGGTGAGCACTACACACTCCGAGCCCAGGAAATTTTATTTTTTATATGAATGGATGTTAATCAAACAGGAGCTCTGGGCTCCCTCGCAGGTAGAGAGGAATTACAGAGATACCTGGAGAAACTGGAGAGCTGGGCAAGCACCTGCCATGGGAAATGTAACAAGAGCCAGTGTGGGATTCTCCAGCTGGGGTGGGGCAACCCTGGTTAAACACACAAACTACGGGAGGAGAGGCTGGAGAGCAGCCCACGGGAAGGGATCTGGGGGGTTGTTAGCACAAAGAAATTCTTCCCTGTGAGGGTGGTGAGGCCCTGGCACAGGGTGCCCAGAGCTGTGGCTGTCCCTGGATCCCTGGAAGTGTCCAAGGCCAGGCTGGACGGGCTTAGAGCAACGTGGGATAGTGGAAGGTGTCCCTGCCCATGGCAGGGGGTGGAACTGGGTGAACTTTAAGGTCCTTTCCAAGTGAAACCTTTCCAGGATTCTGTGGTTTGTGTTGATCCACCACTGACCAGGCTCTCCAGGGAAGTACTCACAGCCCATCAGAGATCAAGGAGTGTCTGGACAATGCCCTCAGCCATAAGGTTTAGTTTATGTGGTCCTGCAGGGAGCTGAACTCCGTGAGCCTTAGGGGTCCCTTCCCACTTGAGACAGTCTCTGATGCCATGGAAAGGGAGATGAGGGAATGAGTCAAACCCTTGCCCACAGGAACTGGCTCCTGCTGACACAGCACAGACACAGGCAGAGCACCATGGGCTCGTGCATATTCCAAAATCCTCCTCCAGGCAGCAGGACTCGGCTCAGCTGGAGCTGTTTGCAACTGCCCCACACCAACCTGCTGGAATGGCATCCAGTCCAGAATCAGGAAGTTCAGAGGAAAATCCTCCAGTTCATGTCTGTCACTGTCCTTCCTGATAAACCAGGTGGCTTCACCACTGTGAATTTGTCTGCTGGCAGGATCCACGGATCCCTGCTGTGCCAGGGAGGGAAGAACTACAAGAATTAGCCTGGAAAACCCAACCTTTTCTACACCATTACACATTTAGGGTGTGATCTCTGAGGGCTTTCCAGCGTTAAGCCATTAAGAGCCTTTCTCACCCCTTCAGTGAAATACAAATCCTGTTTCTGCCTTAACAGGTCCCAGGACTCAGCCCTTCAACCCAGCACTGCCATGGGAGTGAGGAATTCTGTCCCTCAGCAGCTGCTGAGGCTGTTCAGGGATGCAGAACCCCCACAGGAGGAGGTCTGAGGGGGCAGAACACGCCAGGAGAGGTGCAGGGAACGTGCACACAGCAGCACGGAAATACTCCTAAAAAGGGAAGGGCTAAGAATATCCTGAATTTCCTCAGCTGCAGTCTGCTGCAGTTCAGGAAAATGACATCATTGCACCACCACCACAGGCTCTGTAGGAGTTTCATCTCCTGAATCCTTCCCACTGAGAAGGACACGAGCAACCCCTCCCAGCTCCACGGGATTTGTGCTGAGACAAATTCCTCTCTCAGAAGCAAACCTTGGTAGGCTCTGGCTCAGTTCTTACTGAGGTAAAACGTAACCTGCACCTCAAATTACCCACATTGTGACTGAAAACAAACAGCACAGCTTGGGCAGCACTTTCTGTATGGCCAAGGCCAGCCCTCTGCACCTGGCAATGAGACTGGGTCCGTTTACCCAGCCTGGAATGGCACCAGGAGCTGGTCCCTAAAACACCACGCTCATCCCACGAGTGTCACACCATCTCTTCAGGTAAAGCACGCAGGAAACACAAGGACAAAACCACGCAGGAGATACTGGAGTGCTGTAGCACATTCCCTGTGCTCAGGTTCACCAGGAGAGGATTTCTTTAAATATCTGCTTGACTTGCAGAGTCGTGCTTCAGGCACACAGCAGGTGGGCAGCAGGCAGCACGGGGAAATCTGTCACAGAAAGCACCTTTGTGCCAAGGAAAGACTTCACCACCTCAAAAAAAATTATATTTATCTTCCTTAACTGGAGACAAAAATTGCTCCACAGGGGTAGGATTTAAACCTCAGTAACCAGCAGATACCAGCAGTCACCACGCAGCCACTGAGTCAAGTTTGACCTTGGACCTGTTTATAGTTACTTTATAATAATTTATAATCTTACCTTGCTGAAATCTTTCTTGGAGGAGATGTATCAGGAGAGGTTTTAGCTTAGCACTATGTGAGAACTACAGGCAGAAGAGTTCTCTGCTGAAACTCTTAAAACAGGGGAAATAATGTTCCACTACCTCTGCTAAACAGCCTCAAACCATTTCCTCACATGTGCTTCAGGGGTGGAGTATTTTAAGTCAGAATTTGGCACCAAAAAAACCCCACAGATGTTTCCCTGTAGACTGCTGTTCGTTCTTCTCAGTGTGTTCCAAATGAAAATATCTTAAACCAAATTCTCTCAGCAATGCCATTTACTATACAGATAAATAATAAACAACTCAGTAGGGAACAGCTCGTGAGGGTACAGAATTTCTTCAAAACAAGACAAAAGAGCAGAGGAGTTGCCAGAGTTAAGTCTGTAAACTATAACTGGACAGGGTTTTAAATAGTGTTAGTGCCTACTCCCTGGCAACACCCACGTTGTTCGTATTTAATGGTGTTACACACAGATTAACGAACAGAAAACAAACCCCAACGCACACGGATGCAGCTGGAACGGGGCAGAATGCTTTTGTGGATTTAGGTGCTTATTTCTCTGTGGAAAAAGCCCTTTTCATCAGTGGTGGGGGTGCTTTTCCAACATCGAACATCATTTCCAGAGGGGGGTTGTTGAGGCAGCACCAGTCGGGGATGCGGCCTGTCTGGCTGTAAAATTCCTTGGACACAGAGCGGCTCCCAAGGATGTCCTGGAGTGCTCCAAAAATGGCTCCTATGTTGTGTGCAAGGAAAAAAAAATTTGCATTAATTTGATGTAGCATTTCTCTTTCTGCTTCTTCCCATCGAGAATCTCAACTTGGAGTTTTTAGCTCTGACCCCACCAAGTAAAGTCATGAACGGATGGAGCTGCTTTCCTTTTCAGTAGCCCAAACTGCTTCCATTTATGTCCCTGGAAAGTAACTGAAAACAAGGAATCATCTGCTCTCTGCTGACAGCAAACCTGGCCTGGTTGATCCAATTCTCACAACAAAGTTTTTATTTTAAACACTTCAACCAAACCCGTTTGTGTTCAGGGCAATTTCTCCCCCAAAAAGGTGCCACGAAAGTTCACACCAGCTGTGAGAAGATTCAGCCCACAGCAGCTGACCAGGGAAGAAAAGCACCACAGAATTTGGTGCACAGAAATCGTTCTAGTTTGCTACTCCTAAAAATAAAATGTTTTATTCTCTCCAAATCCCACCTGGAAGGGTTTTTTTCCCCAGCTGTTCCCATTCTTACCTCCCAGCCAGGCCACGCAGTTGGGTTTGGCAGGGGGAGTGTGAATCCTGAAGGTTTTCGTGGCCAGTGCCTCCTTGTACTTGGGTTTCTCCACCAGGTGTCTGATCTCAGCCATGAGCCTGTGCAGGAAGCCCGGCAGCATCGCCGTGCCCCCGATCACCACCAGGTTCTCTGCCAGCTGCTTCCTGGTGTCTATTGGGCACTAATGCCAACAGGAACACAAAAAAAAAAACCCCAAATAAGTCAAGTTTGCTGAGCCTGAAGCCTTTGAGTGGCCTGCTAGAAATTCAGTCCATTTCTATGCCCTTCAATTGCTGTTTTCTTATATTTAGCTGGAAAATAACCAACATAACGAGAGAAATGCCTGGAGGTGCAGAGGTGAAGGCTCCAGGCACAGAACTTCTTAAACAATTTGTTTTCATAAAGAATTGTAATTGAAATGTTTGTCATATCAGCCAAGTCCATGGCTCCCCAATAAATTACAAACTTATTTAAATGGCATCAATAACTACATGGAGCCAACTTTAATTAACATTCATACACCACCACATAATGAAAATTTCCATTTATAGTGGTTTTCTAATGCATTTTTTTTCCTAAATATAATAAGAAATGAAGCATTTGTGTAAGCCAAGAAAAATTTCTGCAATAAATGTAATATACTGCCTGTAATAAAGATGTCCAAATTAATTTTATTCTAGCACAGGTAAACCAGCAGCCTGCAGGACTCAAAAGTCTTGAGCCATTTATAACTGCAGCTTCTCTAAGGCTGGAGGCATTCCCTAAACTGTTTCTAATACAAAGATACCTGAACCAGTGAATCCAAGATCAAAGTGGCCACAGATGTCTCCTCGTTATCCTGTTCAAACAGGATTTCCACCACGGAGTCCCTGCGGAACAGACAGGAAGTGTTAATGAGCAGCAAAACCACACTCTGAGCTGAGCTAACTCCAGCCTTCCTGCTGCCACCACTGTGTCACTGCTGTCACACAGCCCCTGCACCCAGCAGTGCCAGCACGGAGGGGACAATCATGGAATGCTTGGAAAAGGCCTTTGGGATCATCACATTCAGCCCCCAACCCAGCACCACCTCCTTGTTCACCACTAAGCCACATCCCCAGGGGTCACATCCACACGTGCTTTGAACACTGCCAGGGATGGTGACTCCACCACTTCCCTGGGCAGCCTGTGCCAGCGCTTGACAACCCTTTCAGTGAAGACATTTTCCCTAACATTCCATCTAAACCTCCCCAGGTGCAACTTGAGGCCGTTTCCTCTTGTCCTGTCCCTGTTCCCTGGGAGCAGAGCCTGATCCCCTCTGGCTGCCCTCTCCTGTCAGGCAGTTGCAGAGTGAGGAGGTTCCCTCTGAGCCTCCTTTTCTCCAGGCTAAAATGTCCTGCTAACATCACTAAACCTATCCCATTATCAGGCATTGATACTCATTTCTCTCCCCTCCATTCTTCCCATCTCCTTGCTCTCATCTTCCTCCTGGGGCTCTGGAGAAGCCACCCCCTGCCATGGTGGGCTTGCACCCAGACTTCACTTTAGAGGCATTAAAAGCATCTGCAAGTATTTCATTAAAGTTCAATTTTATGAAAATTTATGTGCTTTTAGAGTTGAAATATGTCCTTGTAATGATAAAAATACTCTGCCATGGCATTTCTCACCTGATGGGGCCAACTACGTGGAGAATCTTTTCTCCATCCAGAGGATAGTCCACGTCTGGAGGCGGCGAGGGACGCTGCAAATAAAAACACACTTCTGTTATTATTGTAGGGTCCAAAAAGGCTGCAGCCACCTCAAAGGAAGAGGAGGAGGAGGAGCTCCATCCTGCACCCACCTCAGCACTGCCATCGAGGTTGAACTTGGCTGCCTGGATTTTCAGCCCCCGTTGGAGATCGCTCACAAAGCAAGTGCGGACTGCGCAGAGGGAAAGAGAGGGGCACAAGTCAGGCTTTGCTGGATCCTTCCATCACCAGCAAAAACAGTCATTTTCCTTAATTTATAGAGAACACACTCTTCAGGCCCTTGCTGGCCCAAGACATTATCAAATAAATGCAAAGAGAAGCAGTCTCTGCACCCCAGCAGTGTTCAGGTGCTGTCCAGGCCACGAGTTAAATGAAGCTGACACCAAAATCACGTTGGAAATCCTGCCTGTCCTTTCTCAAACCACTCAAGATTTAAAGCCAGAGGGCTGTCACCACTGGTGCCTCAGGGTGCCAGGGGTTGTACCCTGCCTTCACTGCAGGTCTTGCACCAAAGGAAGCATTGCTCATTTTCTAACCAAGCTCCAGCCATGCAGTATTTTCCTTAGTGCAACTCTCCACCACCTTCAGAACTCCAAAGGGTTTTCCTGCTTCCAGACAACGCTGACAGAGCACAATCTCATTTGTATCCCAGCTGCTGCTGCTATTATACACTGATTTATTTGTATTTGGCACAGGTGAGCCTCTTCCCCATGAATTGCTGTCCCTTCAACACACAGACAACAAACATTTCATCCCTAGCCTGGTACCTCTGCCTCCAAAAGACTGCACAAAACCCACAACTGCTCAGAAAATGTGTGCATGTCCAGGAATTAGAAAAGCAACTCCCATTTCACAAAGCACCAGCTGAATTTATTTTGCATCTGGCTGATGGATTCCCTCCTAATTTGACCCAAGGGATATAAACCATTTACTGTTTTCTAGGAAAACACATTTTGCTACCTCTTGCACCTGAAACAATTACACAGGAATTCATCCAAGTGCTGCCCAAAGAAAGACTCTAATTTTTCTGGTGTAAATGTAGTTCTTGTCTCCCCTTGCCTGCTTGATTAACACATCAAAATGTATTTTATACATACTTTCATGTTTTTTAAATTGAGTTTAAAGCAAACTGAGTCTTTCCAGTAAATCTATAAACAAAACTACACACCAGAGCAATCCTTTCTGTGCCCACCTACCAAATGTATCTATAAGTTCAAAAACACAGAGGTTAAAGTGAAAGAGGAATTCAACACCTAGTTTTGGTTTTGCTTTCAAAGAGGAAGAACAACACAAGTTCGTCCAAGAGGTAAGAAATATGGCAAACAGAGAAGAGAAATAAATTCCTAAATGTAAAATACTGCATGCTTGTTATCACACTCTACTGCACAATTTAATACACCAGAGTTTCACAAAGCAAACAAAGTTACCTTTTATATCCTCCACTATGTCTTCTGGGACTGAGCCTGAAATAAAAAAATAACTTAGAACAAACTTTTTTTAAGTAGAAAGTTTAAGAATGAAACTAAGTTTGAATTACATTTCATATGTTAAACTTTCACTTTGACAGCAGCTTTTACAGGTATCCAAAGCAGAAAAGATATTAAGAACAGAAATTAAAAGTTAGTCCTTGCTCAAAACAGACTGAAACATTACTGCAGAGCTTTTATCTCAGCTTTTATTCAAACCTGCTGTAAGAAGAGGCTTATCATAAAAATAATATCCTTGTTAAAGGCCAAGAAAGAATTAATGCAAGGAGGCCACATGAGATGCAGTGGATGCTAAACCCATTTTATTCACTGCTAGCATTGACACCCTTTCTTTCCCCAGTTCCCAGCAGAGATGCCCCATCCCTCAGTCCTCACCCATCACCGAGGGAAGGCTCTGTCCTTTGGCCAGTCCTGTGTCCACTGTGCACTGCTCCAGCAGCTGATACTCCAGCTCCCTGAAACAGAGGGCACAGAGAGTGGGGAAAGACAGCCATGAGCTCAGCCTGGGTGTCTGTGTTACACTCCAGGGACAGGATTAATTCCTTTCACTTACATCCTTCTAAACAGACACTTAAGAAGATCTGATTTCCACAGTTTTTACCACATCAGCACCAGCCAAACAGTGGTAACTCTAAAAACTGGATGATGTTACAGCATCTGATTTAAAACAGGAATTTTTGCTCAACTTTGACAAAGAAATCATTTGTAACCTGGAATGGATAACTATGAACTTACTTGTGGATGGCCTTTCCTCCCAGGGGAAGGGAACCCCAGCAGCTCAGGATTGGAATTCCCTCATAGATCTACAGGAAGGTCAGGAAATTCTCCTCTTTTTCATTATGAGTTTTCAGCCTGCTGGAACCAAATGCCTTTTCCCTTCAACAATCCCTTGCATCAGCCACTGGAAACACTTTCTCACTGCTTGTCTCCAAAGCTAATTTCTAATACACAAAGGCTGAAGCCATGAACCCCCTTCCCAAGGTCTGAGAGAACACAGATTCACCACATCAGCTGTGAGGGGATTCCCCAAGCCATGGCAACTTTTACCCAGAAGCCAAACTGCCTGAGCTCCCTGTTACTTCTGAGCACACCTGAAGTCAATAAAAATCTCATCTTTCACAACAACCTCATTGCTGAAAATGAAAGGATACAGGCAGCACCAAGCTCTCTGCATATCCACAGTCCAGCACCATGGCAGAGTTGATCCCCAGTGTCAGGAGAGACATCAGGTGGCTTGGAGCAAACAAAACTGAAGGGACCTACAGGAAAACCAAAAGGAAAGTTGACAGAAGGGGGGAAAAAGAAACAACAAACAAAGCACTGATGCCTTCCCTGAATGGCATTTTAAAAGCAAAACCCAAACAGCTGTATCTTGAATTATTCCAGCACTAATCTAATGAACAAAATACAACAGGATTCTAAATTCTGTGTTCACCTCCTTTGTGGTGCACACCAGTCACTTCAGGAATGATGGATGTTGGAATGGGCTTGTAAGAAAAGCAAGTGTTGGCTACTAAACTCAGGTCAAGTTTCTTGTGGTTATTGAAAAGAAATGAAAGAAGCTGAAGTACAGCTACTTGAAAAGTAGTAAAAACTTGAAGATGTGAATGAAAGTGCTAGAAAATGCATAAAAGTGTGCCTTATGACAAACACTGCTGCAGCTAAACTCACAGAGGAAGCTGTTCTAAACACTCTCACCAAAACAATGTGGAAACTCAAGTTAAAATTACATGAGAATTACTTCCTTCTCCAGGAATTCCATAAATCAAGGTTCCTAGAAAGCAACAGTTCCTTTAACAGAATACCTTGAAGGGTGAATTAAGTGAGAAATTTCAATAAACTCTGCATTCACAGGCAGCTTACTGACCTTTAACCCAGAGATACAGAGTAAAATATGGACCCTGTATTAATAAACCACTCTTTGCACCAAATAGAAATAGAAACCAGAGAGAATTAACCTTCCATCAGTATTAATTGGCTTCTTAACAAGTCACAAAGTCTCTCCATCAAAATCTGACTGCAAAGTCATGAGCTATTTTCAACAAACCATTTTGCATGGGATGTGCTTTAGCTGATGCATTTTATTGCTGTAGAGGAATTAGGGGGGAAAAAAAACCTTGAAGAAGTCACTCAAATCTTTCAGCAATTTGAAGTCATCAGAAAATGTTACCAATAGTAAGAAAGAATGATGCAGAAGTTTGAGATTAGTTGGTAAACACTGTTGAGGAAGGACAGTGAAGAAGTACTGCAGACAAACTGGTTTCACTACTGTTGATAGAAAAACCTCAACCTTTGTTCTGTCTGAATTGAAGAAGGATGGAGTCACCTTCCAAAACATTTTCTGTTACAACTAAGCAAGAATTAGGTTCAGACTTTTCACAGAATCCTAGACTGGCTGGGTTGGATGGGACCTTAAGGACCATCCAGTTCCACCCCTGCCATGGGCAGGAACACCTCCCACATCCCAGGTTGCTCCAAGCCCATCCAACCTGGCCTGGAACATTGCCAGGGATGGGGCAGCCACAGGTTTTTTTTTCCCCCACAACTTTTCTTCAAAAAGATTAAGCAGAGAAGATTCTTGATTTCAGGTCATTTCTTCTCTAAATGAGCACAGACATGTGCTAGGCAGAGATATTGACTGTGGCAGAAATCATGGGACTTGCTGACAGAGCACTAACGAGTGTTTAAGTACAAATCCTGGCTCCAGGCAGTGCTCAGTTGAATCAAGGGATTCAAAGGGTTAAGAAGTGATTTAGCAGAGGTACCTTGTAAAACAATGTGTGCTGCTTGCTAACACCTAAGGAGATCTGTGTGGAGCTGTGGAAGCAGAAGGTGCACGTGATCTTTCCAGAAGGATCTCTCATGCCCCAGCGCTGTAACAAACACGCCTACTTTATAACCTTCAGGAGTTACAGAGTCTTTGCTGCAAATCACAGTGGGGATTTGGGCCAGTGCAGTGTGAGCTGGATTCTCTACAACCCAGGGAAACCTTGTGGAGTCCTGTTAATTGCTGCTGCTTTGTGGCCTCAGCAAGAGGCAGAATGGAACAAAAATGGTCTTTAATTCAACTTCCACTCCCTACTTCCTCACACCATCATCAGATTTTTCTTCTTTATGCCTCTCTCACTCTTTTGCCACTATTTTCTTTTTTTTTTGGTCCACACCTGGTACTGACTGTAAGCAAAATGCCTCCTGGGGAGTGCTGTGCTGAACATACAGGGCAAATGTACACATTTCTGTGAAACACTTACCTCAAAATGCTTGAAAAGGACCCTGGTGAGCGTGTCCCTGAAGTGTGAGGGGCACAGGACCGACTCTATGATCACCACACGCCGGTCCCTGGGATTCACCAGCAGATGCCTATAAAAAGGCAAGGTGTGTAAAACAAAACTGGAGAGTTTTAGCACATATTGTGAGATCCACCCTACAGTCATATTCCATTTCCTTCAAAAATGCTCAAGATTTGCATTTAGATAGCATTTTCTACAGCAAACTCCAAAGTCTTTTTCACAAATCTAAAAACCCCAGTGCTTTCCTAAAAGAAAATCAGGAAACTGAGGCAGGGAAAACAAGTTACAGAGCGTTCAGCCAGAGCCTCTAGTTCTGTATATCAGTTATACATTTCTAAATCAATAGAAAGCAATATAAAAATAAGTCTTCACTGGCTTGTCCAGAGTCATAAAGCACAAAAGAATGATACAGATGCTGTGATTTCAGTGGGAAAATACGGAATTGTCCTGATTTCAATTGCAAAGTCATGGTCGAGGACAGGAGAAGAAAACAACCCAACCCACAGCAGACCTGAGACACAGCAGTTAAACACTGGTTCCCCTGGGGTGGCTTTTACTGTGTAAAAGTATGGACTGGAAGTAAAGAGAAGAGACTAAGTCCAATTTCATTATCCACCAAGGGTGCTAAAAATATAATAAAGAGATGAACTGCTGAGGTAAAAACATTGCACAGGTAAAGATCCCTCTTTCCAAACCACTGTGGAGAGAGTTCTGCACTGACAGGAGCTTCAGCCCTACCAAAATCAATGCAACTCCTCAGGCAATGCCTTCCCCTGATCAGGCCCTTTATAAACACTGAGCTAAAAGGTAATTTATCAAACACTTTCAGCTTCTACAGAGCAACTGATGCTGCAGGACAGGAGCTCTCGGTGAGATACCCTGGATCTCAGCACCACTGAATTCCTCCTGCACCATCACAGCCAGGCAGCCCCTTAAAAAGTTTTATCTCTGTTTTCTTACCTAACCAGGCAGTGTCCATCCCCCTGCTCAGGGAAGAGCTCCAGAGGGCCTGGAAAACTGAGAGGTGTCTCTTACCTGAAATACAGCATGTGGATGAACTCCTTCAGGTAGGAATACAGCTCCTCTGTATTGATGTTGTACTGCACCACCTTGACAGGCTGGGAGGGGAAACAGCCAGAGTCAGCTCAAATGCTGGGCAGTGATTTTATATATATATATTTTTTTTTATATATATTTATATTATATATTTTTATATATATATTCACACATGACATGTAAAGAAATACATAAGATACATACATAACATCTATTTAATCTGTCATTATACATAAACACTCACTCTTGCCTGGTTTGCTCTTTGTCCTTAAAACATAAACTCACCCTACAACTAAATTCCAGAGTTAATTAATGCTAATTTTTCATGCAGGCAACTTAGCTTTCCAAAACTGCCACCCTCTACTAAAAGAAAAGAAAAAAAGCATAACTAGGCAAAGCAATTTCTCAATAAATGCCCCAAAACACAAGTTCCACAGGGGCTGAGCAGCAATCAACCAGCACTGGAATCACACTTACCTGTTTCTAGTCACAACCTTCTAATAGCAGCAGTTTAAGGAAAATATAATAATATTTCAGAATATTTTATTCAGACAATGAAAAATAGCTTGTGATGGACAGAAAAAGCATCTGCAAATTCTTTCTAAGCCATAACACACCAAACACCACAAGAACAGTTCACCTTTGAGACATCAGGTTTCTTGATTTCACTGGGGATGATGCATCTTGGTCCTGTTTCTCCTGCAAAGCCACACCTAAAAGAAAACATTGAAAACCTGATTATTTGGAGTGACCCTTTGACACCCTGGGCCTGGGAACTATCACAGAGTGACTGCAGAGGGGGGATTTGCACAGAGCTTTTCTAGCCAGCCACTTGGGGATCAATTGAAAGATGGATTAAATGATAGGGAAAGAGTTAATATCTTTTTTTTATTGACTCCCTCATCAACAGGATAAAACCTGCAGCAACCCCAAACCAAGCTTTCCAGGAACCCACCTGGTCTTCCTCAAACACACAAGAACCGTGGACTGAAGAAAGGAAATTACAACCAAAATAAATTCAAGGTTTATTTTAACAGTCTCAGTGCCTGATATTTGTTTCACCCCTGTCACTCCCAGTAAGTACAAATCTCAGAAGAAAACTACAGTAGAAAACCATAAAGCTGCTGGACTTGGAGCACTTTTAATGCAAAAAGTCAATTCATGCTTGATTGTGGTATTTGACAACTGTCAATGTGTTGGATCATTTCAGAAAAAAAATCTTCCATCTGCCATAATCCAGAATTTAATTTTCTTATTTTATCTCAAACAGACACTTGTGCAGTCCCAGTGTGTACAGGCAGTTTCCCTTTAACCTTCAGCTAATTTCAGCCTTGTTTGGAAAAGGACAGACATCTCTCATATATTTAAGCTGCTATTTCTTCTACAAGAATGAAGGCTGGAAACAGACCTTAAAATACATTATTCAAGGGAAAAGCTCTTCCATGGGAGGATTTTATTGGATAAACAATGCCTGGGGGATAAAAGCTCACAAGCACCCCATATTTGGGAAAAGCTTCCGATTTGCCACAGGATGTGAATCCACAAAAAGCCACTCATGGAATCAGTTGTCCCCATCCATGAAGGCTCAGTTAAAACCTCCCATTCCCAGGTAACAAAGCTTTTGGCTCACGAGATGAAATACTAAGTAAATAGAGAGTGTTCCTGCTTCAGCACTCGAGCTACACCTTGTTTGAACCTAAAACACAAGACTAAAAACCAATGCTCCAAACAGAAAAGGGAAACCCTCACATAATTATTCTTGGACTAGTGGTTGGTGTTGGAAGGGAACTTAAACACCATCCAATTCCAACCCCTGCCATGGGCAGGGACACCTTCCACTGTCCCAGGGTGCTCCAACCTGGCTTTGGACACTGCCAGGGATCCAGGGGCAGCCACAGCTTCTCTGGGCACCCTGTGCCAGGGCCCCACCACCCTCACAGCCAGGAATTCCTTCCCAATAGCCCATCTAACCCTGCCCTCTGGCAGTGGGAAGCCATTCCCTGTCTCCTGTCCCTCCATCCCTTGTCCCCAGTCCCTCTCCAGCTCTCCGGGAGCCCCTTTAGGCCCTGGAAGGGGCTCTGAGCTCTCCCCAGACCCTTCCCTTCTCCACGCTGGGCACCCCCAAATCCCGACCGCAGCGCGGGGCACTCACTTGGTGAAAGCCTGTCCCAGGTCGATCAC
>VZTJ01001561.1:927106-975761 GCA_013397795.1 Orthonyx spaldingii | reverse complement strand
GGCGGGGCCTCCGTGAGGGCGGGAGGGGAGGCGGGGCCGGGGCTGCTCCCCCTCGAGCTAAATCGTAAAAATCACAGAATCTTTTAGGCTGGAAAAGTCCGCCAAGATCAGCGAGTCCAGCCGTTCCACCACTAAACCATGTCCCCAGGTGCCGTACCCACGCGGCTTTTAAATTGGTCCAGCCATGGTGACCGCACCAGTTCCCTGGGCAGCCGGGGCTGGACAACCCTTTCTGTGAGGAAATTTTTCCCAACTGTCAACCTAAACTGCCCATGGGACACCTTGAGGCTGTTTCCCCTTGTCCTGTCCCTGTTCCCTGGGAGCAGAGCCCGACCCCCCCGGCTGTCCCCTCCTGTCAGGGAGTTGTGCAGAGCCAGAAGGTCCCCCCTGAGCCTCCTTTGCTCCAGGCTGAGCCCCTTTCCCAGCTCCCTCAGCCGCTCCTCGTCCGCTGCTGCAGGGATTTGTTAATTCACACCACGCAGCTCATTGCTGAGGGGTCCAGCACTGCCTGTCTGCACCATCCAGCCCTGCATCCAACCCCCTCGTGTCCTCTCAAAGCCCTCGCAAAACCTTAAACCCACCACAGACCCTGCGGTGCGACCTCTGATTGCCCCATTGCATGCAAAAAGCCATTTCTGTGAGGTTGAATGCACAGATACCCTGTGGGTCCAGTATCCGACCTCTTGAACAGAAATAAAACATCTCGGGGACTAAAAAAGCCACATCACTTCGCAGCTTCAGGAGCGTGGTGGTTGGGAGTGACGACAGGAGATCGAAATACAGTGAGGACAGAAATTATAAACCCCATGGTGGTAACAACCCGAGCAGGGCAAGGGATTGGACACAGTGATCCTTATGGATCCCTTTCAGCTCAGGACCTTCCAGGAATCCGTGCTTTCGTGACTGGGACCCCTGAGACAGGTGATCACAGAGGTAGAAGATCAGCTGTGCTTAGCAGTAAGAACCTAATCAATAAAAGGTGGTCTGATGAATATTGTTTGTGGTATGTGTCTCCCCGTGTCTGGATCCCCTGGCTGGGAAAAGGGAGTTTCTAACAGGTTTCGGTCGGTGTAATGAAAATTTGGGAGCACTTGAGGAAGAGATTCCTAAGGTAGCACTTGCCCCACTCCCAACAACCCTCTCCTTTCCCCTGCCAGTCCTCACCTTCCCCACAATAACCACACCTGTAAAAACAGCCACTCTTCAGACAGTTGTGATGCCCAGGAGTGTAACTGTGGCCCTGCTCACACTCCCAACAGTTGCGTCCTGGGTATTTATTTCAGCAACCTGCACGAGACCCATTTCTTCTTCAGGGAAGCAGAATAAGCATTGAAAAAGCAATTAACTGGTGAGCTGGGTCTAGACATTTGCTCACTGCCAGACAGGCCAGGCTGAGAGCCTGAGGGTTTGTGCAGAGGAGGACAAGGGTGCTAATGAAGGCAGAGGATTTCAGGGAAGGCTGCGGTGACACTGCTGTGCTCTGTTGTCACTGAGCCCAACCCTGCTGACCTGGAGCAGCTTGTGGACGCTGTGCTTTTCGCCGTGCTCCCCGCTCCGCAGCAGTGCTGGTTGTCCCGCATCCACACTCTCTATCTGCAGTCCCCGGAGGCGGAGGGGTGTGGGAGTCAGATGATGAGTGGGAGCGACGTGAGACGCCGAAAGCTGTCGCTGCCACCATCTGCTGTGTCGCCTGGGCCAGCCCCTGCACTAGCCCATGGGCTAGCAGCTCTGCACAAGCGTTTGCTCTGCTGCTCCTGCCACAGCCTTGTCATGTTCCCCCCTTCTGGGCACCCTAAAGTCACCCAGGTGACAAAGCAGGGTCAACAGGTAGCGCTGAGAAGAAAAGGTCCAGGTGTGTGAGGAGCAGGAGTGCAGACTGGGGGAGCTGAAGCAGATGGGGCATCCTGGAAGGGCTCTTGGAGGACACACCAGGAATCCTGGCAGTGCAGAGGGAACGCAGGAAGGGTGTGAAGAAGGGGAACTCTGCAGCGATAAACTCGGGGGAGACTCCTCTCAAAGCCCTTTACATACCTCATCAAGCCCTGCTATCTCTCCTTCAGGCACCATCCCACAGCTCCACACAAGCCCAGGCACTCTTTTAACAACCCATCACCAGCTTCCCATCCTCTCCCAGGAGAGGAAAGTGAGGAGCAGGGACAAGGCTGTAGCGGTGATGTGAGATACAGAAACAGCAATGGGACCAGCACACGCCCAGTTAATTCTGGAGGAGGAGGGATCACTGCCAAGGCAGCACTGGAGGATGCCAACACATGAGAAAATAAACCAACAAAACCCTGCAGCAATTAAACATTGTGGCACCGAGTTCAACTTGCCTTATTTTTTGTCTGGTTTTATGTTTTTAATGGCTTTCAGAATTCTTTTTTATGGTTAGTGCTTTATGGCCTTCCAGAACATGGAAATGCAGCTGAACTTTAAAGGATATGCAAACAACAAGGCATGAAAATACGTTTAAATGTCATTTCCACAACAGAACCTTAACTCTGCCATGTCTGAGCAATTCCCCAGTGCACCAAGAATATGCACTCAGTGGTAATTACACCTGACTGAGATGGGAATTATATTCAAGAAACTTTTCTGTATTTGGGCTTTCTGTCAGGGAAACAATCTCGGAATTTCCCAAGTGCTCCTGGAAAGATTCTGATTAGACACAAGGAAAATTTTTCGCAATGAGAACAATCAGCCATTGGAATAATCTCCCCGGGGAAGTGGTGGATCCCTCAACATTGAGATTCACCTTAAGATTCAGCTGCACAGGGTGCTGGACCATCTTGTCTCAACCATGATTTTGCCAAGGAAAGTTGGACCAGATGATCTTTGAGATCCTTTCCAACCTGATATTCCATGATTCTGTGATCAGTTACTACCTGGAATGCTGTCTGCCCTCACTGTTCAAGGGCAGCACAGGGAAGCTGTGCAGTCACTGTGCCTGCTGAGAATGTGCTCTCATGGGAGTGTGAATTTTCATTCTCTCAAATTCTGTAAAATCCTTCTGAGTATCTCCTGTGATAGGGGTTTTATAAAGACATAATATACTATACTTAATGTTGTTGCTCTTGAAATACCTTAGGTCTAAAAATTGGAACAATTGAGATAATGTATGACTGAAGTCTAAGCATGATGTTTGTGTGATCTGTTTTCATCCCCAAATCTCACCCATTTATGATATCTTACAGTGCTGTAATTACATATTTACAGCACCATGCTTATGTTTTTAATATAACTTTTTATGTAAAATGACTGCTTAGATATGTCTTGCAAAAATCAGGGGTCCAACTTGGAATCCATGGCTTCCTCCTGCATGTATTATCTCTGGGTTAGGAATGATCAGAGTTTCCTGCTAATCACATCCCCGTCTTTATAGTCCATTGGAAATCTCCTCTTAAATTGCATTAATCAATCACAGTTAACACGAGTTCTGAAATGCAAGCTGCAGCTTAAAAGTGGCTTAATTTAATGGATGGTCTTTTCAGAGTTATTGATAATAGGAGGCAGAGAGTTAGAGATGTGCCAGGGTTTCATAACAAAATCCATCCACGCCGGGCTGGTTTAATCAAGGAAGCTGCTTGCATAATGTGAAGAGCACTCGCTCTCCCCCGAATATGTGACTGTTGAAGAAACAGATGGTGATGCTAACCCGAAAGAATCAGGCTATAAATACATTCAGGATAACAATATAAATGGAGATAATTATTCACAGTCTAAGGAGATGGTGGGACAAGTAAGCCAACTTGTAAGCAGAATGTCCAGTGGAGTGAAAAGCAGGATTTCTATAACACAGTAAGAAATTATTCCCTGAGTGCAGCCAGTTCGTGCAACTCTTGGGAGCGGTGCTACCTCTGACAGGCAAGGAAGAGGTCACATAAGGGCATAAAAATACAAGGAATTAACAGTAGCCCATTGAAATCAGTGCAAACTCTTAAATCATAGAACCATAGAATCATAGAATGGTTTGGGTTGGAGAGGAACTTAAAACTCATTTAGTTCCACCCCCTGTCAACGGACAGGGACACCTTCCACTATCTCAGGTTGCTCTAAGCCCCATCCAGCTCGGCCTGGAACACTGTCAGGGATGGAACATCCAGAGCTTCTGTGAGCAGCCTGTGCCAGGACCTCACCATCCTCACAGCCAGGAATTTCTTCCTAATAACTGATCTAAATCTACTCTCTCTCAGTTTGAAGCCATTCCCCCTTGTCCCGTCACTCCAGGCCCTTGTAAAAAGTCCATCTCCAACCTTCTCTCAGCTACCTTAAAGTAGTGGAAGGCCACAATTAGGTCCCCCCAAAGCCTGAACAACCCCAATCCTCTCAGGCGTTCCCTACAGCAGAGCTGCTCCATCCCTCTGATCATCTCGGTGGCCTCCTCCGCACTCTCTCCAACAAAACAAAATTTGTAGGACAGTTCTTTTTATGCCGAATGCAGTCCTTTTTCTCTCCCCTTCTGCTTTTTCAGGATTCTGTTGGTACTCGAGCCGCTGGCAGGAGCCAGACCCTTTGGGATGTGCTGCGGACGCGTCATTGTCACAGCGCAGCGCTGCGCTCTCCTCCGCGCTGCCTCGCGGTGGCAGCTGCAGAACCCGCCCCGAGGGTTAAAAGGGAACGTTTTTCATAAAGAAAATCACTTTTCCGTGCTCGCCCCGAAACAGGCGGCTCTCCGCTGAATGAATCCCCGCGGAGCACTTGCAAAAGCATTGCAAACATAAAGGGATGTGTCCTGCAGCACAAACACTGCGCCGCTGCCGCACGGAGCCCAGCTCAGACTCCGCTGCCCTGAAAGGCAAAATGCCTGCCTGGACCCCTGCGGAGACTCGGATTTCAGCTGGAGCAAGGCACATTTCAACAGCAAAGCATAGTTATTTTTAATTGGTCATAAAATAAACAGTCTTTTTGTGTCCCTGCATTGGCTGGCTCAGTGTGTGTACTGGCTTCTGAGCCTCCCTCACCTCTGTGTGCAGGGTAACTGAGGCACGCACCCCTCCCTTCCTCCCAAAATCAGGGGATTGCACACTTAGGGCCAGCTTCAGACCTTCTGGAGATCACAGAGTGCTTCCTCACCTCTTCCCAGCACATGGATTCAAGGGGATCCACTTATCATCCCTCTGAAAGGAGGAGGAGGAGGAAGGCCCACGGCTTGGGGTTCTGCTAACAGCTGGATCTGGTTCCTGCTGTAGGATTTCAGCTTAATTGAATGTTTCCAACACAAAAATGTGTATTTATCTGCTCTTAACCATCCTCAAGGGCAAAAATGAAAACACTGGTGGTGTCTGGAGGGAGGACATCGCTGTTTCACACTAAAACACAGTGCTCCTCCCACCCAGGCATCCCAATTCCATGTGGTATCCATGGGAAAGACCCCAAAAGTCCCTGTGGTGGGGGCCTTCAGCCCCTCAGTGCTATTTTAGAAAGGGCTGCACTGTGAGGGATGGACTGGCACTACTGACACTGTTTCTTTAAAACCTTCTTTAAAGAACCACAGGTTCTTTAAAACCTGTGGTGTAGTTTAACTTCAAGTTTTGAAAAGCAAAAGAAAGCTGAAGTTTCTAAAGTCCCTCTGAGCATTATATGAACAACCATATTCCAGATGATGGAGGTTGGACTCAATGATCTTGGAGGTCTTTTCCAACCTAAATGATTCTCTGTTTCTGTGATCTCATAAGGCTGAAGGTTTAATGTCAGAGCAGGGCTTAGGGTCAGCCTGCTTTGGGGTGGTGGGTCCAGTTCCTTTTTTTATTGTCAGCCTAATTTTGTAGTGGAGTGTGCAGGACAGGGGAGGGGAAAATATCCAAGGAAATTGACAGATGGTTCATATTTTAGCTGAGACTCCAATATGCACGTGGATGGCTTCCTCAGCACTTTATCTCTGGGAAAATTGTAATATGTGGTGCACCTTGGCATTAACTGCATCGATTTTGTTGAAGGATATGAAAAAGAGTGAGGGCTGTCCAGTGATTCCATTCTGGATGTGAGCATTGGTGCTCCCGGGCTGAATTCCCAGAGCAACTGCAACTGATTCCAGTGACCTTGGGCCAGTCAGCAGAAGCCTTGGTTCTACTCTGAAGAGTGAGTGTGTAAAAATGGCATTTCCTACTCAGCAGATCTGGCCTCTGTGTGCTCTCCAAGTCACATCTGCTGACTTTAGTGACAAAAATAAGTTCTCACGGCTTTCCTGCTCTGGGAGCACTTCAGAAACACGAGAGAGCTGGGAAGCAGAAGCTGGATCCCGTGCCTCCTTGTAGGATTGATTGCTGCAAACCCCAGCCAGCAGTGGGGCTGCACTGGCATCACTGGGCCTTGCTCAGCTTTCCTGTTAGTGCCAGTGGTGAGACACATGGAAGAGAGGAATCCAGGCTGATTCTCCTGATTGAGTTTTAATTCCAGTTGACATTTATCGGGTTTGCAGTTGGAGGAAAAAGAAATCTGATCATCCATAACATGGTTATATTAAAAATAATTCATTGGTCACAAAGTTTTTCACAGTGGAGCTGTTTTAAACAAACTTCCCTCTCTGTAACAGGGATGCTGTTCTCACTTGCCCTGATTTAGACTCATGGCTACTCCATTCCTGTGACTGCTGTTTAGTGGCAAGAGAGGGCCCCCTTAAAATAGATGCTACCAGCTGGTGTAAAGGTGAGTCTTGTGATGGAGATGTGCACTGATTTGTGTGCTGGATGTCCCCAATATTCAATTTGGGAAAGTCATTCAGCAGCAAAATTAACGGTGACTATTTTAAAATTGCCTCTACCTTCTGTGGCATGTCCTGACATACTTAGGAGGGCTGATACATCTCCTCACAGGTGCCAGGAGTAGCAGCAGAAAGTGCAGCATTCTGCTGTCAGGACAATGATTTTTTAGTTTATTTTATACAGGCAAAATATATCTTCATGTAAATTTTTATGTGACCTAGTCTCTTAATTAGGACATGCTATTGGTGCTTTTTGGGTTCTGCAATAAGGCTGTGACAGGAATATCACCTTTGAAAGAAATCTGAGGCATTATTACTTTGTACAACAGAGCTGGCTGCACAATAATACACAGATTTTGTAAGAGGCTCTTACAAAAATGAGGCATCACTATTTTACAGAAGAAGTGCAGGCTGAGAGCAGTGGAATTCAGTTTTGAAAGTCCTCTAACAAGGCGGAGCTGGGAATGGGACACGAGTCCCACTCTTTCCCAGCTACGCTACCTGCATGGAAGAATGAACCCGCTTACATCCAAATTTAGGCTCTGAATTCACCTCAGGTGAGAAGTTCTGAAGGACAAGACCCATAGAGGATTGCACTGAAATGGTCTCAACCCAGAGCAAGGGTAAGAGGGGAGAGGAGGGGATGTTTCTTAACTTGCTGTGGAAGTGGGCCCTGTTTTATGTCTGTGCTCCACGGCATACTGATCTGAGTGAAAAATCAGTATTTCCAACTAATAAACCATAGAAAGGAATAACAAAAGAGTGCTCTCTGCTGATTTCTGCCTCTTTCATCATGCCTCTTTCTTTCAGTGTGCAGATATTTTTGTTGATAACGCACAAGCCTCTGATTTTGGCAGGTTATGCGGGGTAGAGAAACTTGCAGCGTACGGGGAATGTGCAATTTTAGGCAGGGGAAAAAAAACCACAGATAACCAGCTATTTTGGTTACAGTGCTTGTCAGTGAAATATTTAACCTTGAGAGGACACGGTGCCAATCTGGGTTCGCAGTCAATGGCAGGGGGGAAGTGGAAACCTCTCTAGTCTCTTAAGTGCTTTGCATCCTTAGAGAACAGTAAATCACCCGTCACACACGCTTTACATTGTAAGTAACTTTCCCAATAATTGTACAGGTTAGATAGAAATGGGATTGAAAACATGATCATGGAGTGGTTTGTGTTGGAAGGAACCTTAAAAATCATCTCATTCCAACCCCCTGCCATGGGCAGGGACACCTTCCACTGGAAGATCCCTCGTTCTGAATCCCAGATCCGCTGTTAGGGGGGAATTGTGCAGCTGCTGAAGCCCAGCCCCTGGCCCAAGCCTGCTGGACTCATCCTGAGGGCTCTGGGATAGTCTCTGTTGTCTTGCCCCTCTCCCCACACACAGATGACTGAACAGCTTGGGAATCAATCCCAGAGCCACCACAACGTGCAGTGCTGCTCCTGAGAATCAATTTTGGTTTCCTGGAAAATCTGGCTGCACCATTAACTTCAGAGGTGGCACCTCCTGCATGGCTGAGCCACTCCCTGTTCTCACCCAGAGCCCTTGGCCAAATGAGTTGGCCAGGACAGAAGTTGAACCTGGGAAGAGTTTTGAGTCCCTAATCTGGGAGTTAATGATGTTTAAAATGGCATGAAAAATGCAGCTCTCACCTCTTCCTTCCCTCTCACCCCATCTCCCTCAGAGGAGACAGGAAACATCCTTTCTTTTCATGTATTTGTATTTCATTTACGAAGATTCCACAGCACTAGAAATATTGATTAATGAATAATTTCCCTGGATTTAACAGTTCAGAGAGGCAAAACCAGAAGGGACTTTCCCCACTGTTTTGTGTGACCATTTCCTCCCTCAAGCCTAATTCCAAAGTTCTCTCTGATGCCTTTGTCACTGGCTGCCTTTATTGCTGATACAGGCAGCACTTTGACACTTTATTTTCAACTCATGCAGGGGTTAGCAATATTTCCCTGAAAAAAATTGCCCTAACTTGCAACAAATCTGCCTTTTGAAAGTTTTAATATTGGATGCACAGTGCTACAACCAAATGAATTGGGTTGGATCCAGTTTGGTTGAAATCCAGTAGAAAACACAGTGTTTCTGTAAAATTAAACAGGTAAAACTTTGGGGTGTGTTTAGAGACACAAAGAGAGCAAACTGCTAATATAAATGTTATTGCCAGTAGCACAGGAAACAGAAAAAGTAATGAACAATTTCTTGATAAGGAATATCTCATTTTCTTCCATCAGTTATGTTGTTTATTTAAAGAGCTGAGTGACCTGTGCCAGCAGGTTACATCTCACTCCGTGTGGAGAAGGAGAAGAGTTTATTTTACAGTTTGTTATCACAACTGGAGGATTCACTGATTTGCTTTGTGTGGTGGAGCACATTCATGAAGAAGAATTTTAACTCACCTGTCCTACACCTTCCTTCTATTCCTTCCTAGCAATTCCACCCCCTGAAATCCCCCCATCCCAGTCACTGCCTCGTGTGAGAGATCATTATTTTCGGGCTCTCCTCACCTGTCCCTGCCCAGCTCAAACACTTTGCACCTGCTGCAGCCCTGCTCTGAATGAGCCACTGCGTATAAAACCCTCTGTGTGCGGCAGAGACCTCGTGGTGCCTCTGACACTGGGCTTGGGGGAGTGAGAGGAAGCTGAGCTGGTCTCACCTTTTGGGTTTGCAGTCAAGGTATGGGCTTCTGAGTTGCTCTTTGGCGAAGTGAATTGATGTGGGAGCCAGGACCTGCTGGGCTGAAGGTTTTCTTCTCTTGTTAGTTATGAGGGTTTTGTTGGAGAAAAAAAAATGGGTTGGAGGAGGAAAGCACTAGTAAAACGGTACCTTTCTTTGTTCTGGTCAAAATAGGTGCTGAAAACAAAGCATCAAAAAGAGGGGAATTGAATGAAGCTCTTCTAATTCCCGTGTTCTTATTTAAGAAGTTGCTCCTCTTTGCAGAGGGAGTATTAGGGGAAGGTGACCTCTGCAGCCGAAAACACTGGAGGAGAGTCTGTAATAGACGGAAAACTACTAAGGGTGCCGCAGGCCTTGTTTTTACAGCTCCTTGCGAGCAAAGAGCGGCAGCTCCTCGGGTCAGGCGGCGCGGAAGAGTTGGGTGCGCGGGCTGAGAGCGCTTGGATGTTCAAACTTCCCTTTGGAGAAGGCGCAAACACCACAGGCACCTCCGGGCGGCCTCTCCCGGGGGCTGCGGCTGTTCGGGAGCACGGAACCCACCGGGGGCCGGCGGTCGGGCGGANCCGTGCGGCCGCGGGCTGGGGCAGCGCGGCGCGGGGGCTGCGGGCGGCGGCGGCGGCAGCCAGGTGAGGCCGGGACACGCAGGCACGGAGCCGGCATCCCACCCCCGGGCCGCGCTGGCCCCCGGGTTACGCCTTTGCAATGGATTCGGGTGTTTTCCGGCGGTGCTCGGCTGCCCGCGGGGCAGCGCATCCTCGGCGCGGCTCTTTGTTCCCGGCGAGCCGCCGGTCCCCGCAGCCCCGGGGGATGGGGAAGGGGCAGCGGGGCCGGCGGGGGTGCTGGCCGGCCGGGCTGGGGGTCCCGGTGGGCTCCCTCCGAAAATCTTTGGGGTTGGGCGTGTGTTTGTCGCGGGGGTGGTTTGGGGGTGACCGCCGCTGTCCGTCTGTCCTGCTGCGGGCCTGGGCGGGAGGAGCCCCCGGGAGGTTGTTCGCACTTGATTCCCCTGCCGGGTGGGGAAAGGATGCACTTCTGGGGTGTAAAGTCACCTGTAAATGTGACTGAGGAGGACGGGGAGATGGAGCTGTGCCCGGCGTGCTGGGTGTAATCGAGCCTTGAGCCAGCCCTAATCCCATTCCCTGGACCCCACGCAGGTTCTGCCCGAGCCGAAAGGGCCTGACAAGGCGCGTTTAATCTGCTCTTAAACCTTCACCTGCAGGGACTCCTGATCCTCCAGCCCTCCCGTGTGTGCTGGCAGCGTTAGGGGAGGCGCTGAAATTGTGGAGCGTTTCTCGGGATTGAAATCCGAGTGCTGTCCCTGGGCTCCCAGGCAGGCTGGGGAGCAGCGTTTGTCCTTCTGCTGCTCGAGAACTGCTGCACCCTTTGGCCTCATTATAAACACCCCCTCCTCCCTCTCTTAATCCCTCTGGAATTCGGAAGACCTTAGACTTGTGTGGTGCCGGGGACCTGGCACGGGTCAGAAGCCACGGAGAACTATGCGGCTTTTACTTGCAAATCCGAGTAGGGATTTCCATAGGTGGTCCGTGTGCTTGCTCTGAACAAAGCGAGTGATCGCTTGGTGGTTTGGGGGAATAATGCCTAAAACATGTCATGTCTCCGGCTCCTCCAAGAACTACTGCTGGAATGCCGAGGCTGGAAGTGGAGGTGATGTTTTATGTATTAAGGTGCCTCGGTGGGGACTGGTGGGAAGCCGGCCTTACAGAATGTTAATATCTCGTTTGTTTGCTTGTAAGGATGCATCCTCAAGGGCAGGGGAGGATGTGCCCCTCTGATGTGTGTTTGTCTCGACATAATTTTTCTCACCGGACTTTGTGTTGGTGGCTGGCGTAGAGTCGTGTCACTGCTGGGATTTCACCGAGCTCTTGGAGGTGGTTGAGGTCTGTTTGCCTGAAGAATGTGCTGTACGAGCATCAGCTCCCCATTTCGCTCGGTCGAACTGGGCGAGGACGTAAAGCAAGATGCGATTAAGGCATTTTTTTTTTTCTCGGCTGGTGCACAAAAGTAGGAGTTGGAGCTCTGCAGTGAATTGTCTGGTGCCTTTTGTATTCAGCACAAGTAATGAGGCTTGGATGGCATACATTAGCACCCTGGAACAGAGCACTTGACGGCAGGCAGTTGTTTGACTTGTATGTTTTGGCTAAATCTTCACATTAAAAGATTTGCAGGCTTTTTGTCTGGTTCCCTCGTCAATTGTTAGGTGAATTGCGGAGCTGAGCACACCCAGGGCTGTTCAGCCAGCCCAGGCTGACACCAAGCTTGTGTTGGAGGTGTGAGAAGCTCTGTTCGAAGGCAGGACAGAGATTTCTCTGGGGCTGATCTGTTCATCTCCTGTGCTCTCCGCTTTATGATGCGTGCAGCCACTTCAGCTTGCGAGTGTGTGTCCTTCCTGTGCCAGAGGGATTGTTAGACCAGAGTTATTAATGTTATTAATTCAAGCGAGTTAAAAAACTTGATACTTTTTTTTTCCTCCCAGTGTTTCAACAATTCGGGTAGAAACATAGCCATAACTTGCCAAAGACAGAAAATAACAGCTAATTTAATTTTTTTAGGGGGAAGGGGAGTGTTTTCTCTAAACTGGCTGGGAGAAACTCTTCAAAAGCTCTCTGAGGGAGTAGCTGCACACAGCTGGGACAGAGGGGGGAGTTTAATCCTTTGCAGCCTGTGTCCTCAAACCACTGGTCCATGCAAGGAGCAGCTATTGAAGGAGAGACATCTGCTGTGCTCTGTGCTGGTCCCCTGCAAGCCTGCCCTGTTGGAGTGACTGTAACAGGCTGGGGCTCCTTCTGAGCTGGCTTTTGTTGGGCCCCCTGAGAGCTGCTCTCAGACAGGGCTCCAGAATTCAGAGGGGTTAATGGTTTAATAACTATTGCGAGTGCTAATTGTATGGAGCAGGGAAGCAGCCTGGCTCAGAAAGATCCAGCTGAGTCTGAGGCTGCTTCAGCTGGTTACCAATTTATATTTATTGTCCCTCTGCTTCCTGACTTCCCCGCTGAGGTAGATGGTTCTTATTCTTGTGGGTAGCTCTTTGGACACGCCTGGTTTTGGCCCCTGTTTTCAGCCTAGCAGCCCTCTGTGTTATTTTCCAGCCTACCAGGTGTTAAAAGAAAAGTTTTATTGTTTTCCATGCTAAAGATACAGCTCCCTGGCTGCCTGCAGTTGCGCTGCCTTTGCGGCTGGAGGAACTGCATCTCCTGGGATTTGTTGTTATTAAGTGCAGGGGAAGGAGCTGGCACTGTCTCTTGCCCTCAGTGTGTGCTTCCTATTGGAAGCAAGCATCAGTTTTCCCCAGAGAGCCTGGCCAGGGCTTGGCAGCTGCCTCCAGGGCTTGGGCTCTGACGATGCCAGGTGAAATCTGGGGACAAGGAGTACCTGAGGCATGAAATATTGAGTTACTACCTTCAGGCTGGTAACAGAAGAGCTCAGGCTTACTCCAGAGGAGGTGTTTGGTCAGAGCAGTGTGCTCCAGCCTGCTTTTATAGCCTGGCCAAGGCTGGAGAGCGGGCTGACTATAAAGATAGCCAGATGGGAGGATAAATGTGTAACTCAGTGCAGCTTGAGGAGCAGACTGCTCTGCAGCCAGGTACCTGCAGCTTCTGCATTCAGTGGAAGTGCTACAGCGAGGTGTCAAACCCTGCTTAAGGAGATAGCCAGGTCACTGTTGTTCATACACTCCCTAATCCAGCCCCTTCCTAAAGCTAAGTAGGTCTTAAGCCCCGACTAATCTTCTTTGAAGTGTGAACTTGTGCCATTATCCTGCAGCAAGCTCCGTGCCGCTATCTGCTGCTTTCACTGAGCGTGAGGGTCTGGGTTAGCTTTCATCTGGGTGTTGTGGATTTCCTGAGCAAATAACTCTGCAGTACAGTTTTTGTCCTATAGGAATGTAGGATTGTGGCCAGCAGGGCTTTTCAGACTGGAAGGAACAATATGAAGCTGCCCAAAGGACTCCAAGAGCTCTTTTATCAGGCTGGTACTGAGTGCCCACATTATCTACCAGCCAGGAGGAGGAAAGGTTCTGGTAAAGATGGAGTAAACTCGTTGGGAGGAGATGAACATTTCAGTTCTGCTGCTAACCACGTCCTGAATGTCTTGGGCTATTTGCAAGCCTAGAGCTAGAAAGCTGCAAATTATCTGCACAGATGTGTATATACATATGGATAATGTATATGGCTGCAAGAGAAGTGCTTTTCAAGTGCAGCTGGAGTTCTGTTTATGTTTAAGCACTGCTGAAAGCATTTGTGCCACCTAAAGGCTCCTGACTTCTTGAGAAGCTGTATTTAATGCCAAGCTATTTTTTTAAAATAGAAAAAAACCCCCCAACTTCTTGATGTTTGATTATGTCTGATCTTAACAGGCACTTGCTAAAGGGGTGTGAGGTGAACATGATTTATATTCAGCTGCATGGTAAGGCAGATGCATGCAGTTAGGCACTAGCAATTTAACTTGTGTAATATATTCTTAGTGCTTTTTAATTACAAAAGTGCATCAAGAATTAGCCTGGAAGAAGAGCTAAATATTGTCAGTTTTCAGCTATTTTTTGATGGGAAGGATAGAGAAAATAGATGGGTGGCCACCCATCCTTCAGAGAAAGAAGATGCTAAAAATAAAGTGGAAGGTCTCTAGGCTGGGGAAGAGGTTTTTGGTGGTTTCTGCTTGTCCCTGAGCACCTGGTGCATGTGTGTGGCCTGTGATGGGGAATTATTCCAGCAGCTCCAACTGCTGGGACCAGGCTTCAGGGAGAATGGAAAAAGTGACTCAGTGTGCCCTGAAGGCTCAGGCAGATGCTGGAGCCTGCAGTGGCTCACTCTGAGCTGTGTTGCTGCACTCTGTGAGTACAAATGCCAGTAATACCCCTGGATGTGCTGTCTGGGTGGGGAAATGAGGAGTGTGGTGAGTTTAGGGATTTATCCCGGTGCCCATGAGCAGCAAGACTGCACAGGGTGACCACTGCTCTTCTTTGGAAGACTGAGGGGTGGTTCTGACAACCCCAACCTCCTTCCTTACTAATATTTGTTAGTCCTGCAGCCCAAAGGTAAGAGCAGCTCACTTGTGAATGATAAAATCTCACCTCATTCCACCCCCTGCCGTGGGCAGGGACACCTTCCACTATCCCAAGTTGTTCCAAGCCCTGTCCAACCTGGCCTGGGACACTTGCAGGGATCCAGGGGCAGCCACAGCTTCTCTGGGCAACCTGTGCCAGGGCTTCCCCACCCTCAGTCAAGAATTTCTTCCTAATATCCCATCTAAACCTACTCTTGGTCAGGTGAAAGCCATTCCTCCTTGCTCTGTCACTCCATGCCCTTGTCCAAAGTCCCTCTCCAGCTCTCTTGGAGCTACTTTAGGCACTGCAAGGGGCTCCCTTGTGTCCCTGGAGCCTTCTCTTCTCCAGGTTCCAGCTCTCTCAGCCTGGCTCCATAGCAGAGGTGCTCCAGCCCTGTGATCAACTTGGTGGCTCTTCCCTGGACTCACTCTAACAGGTCAATGTCTGTCTCATGTTGGGGACTCCAGAGCTGGACACAGAACTGCAGGAACACATGAGAGAAATCAATGAATTTCTGATGGCTGGAGGCTCTTGCAGCAGGGCTTGGCTGTGCCTCAACCATCTCCTGGAGCTTGGAGGAGGAGGAGTAGGAGGAGGAGCACACCAGATCTTCTGTGTGCCAGGGGGATGTTTGCTGTGTGTGCAGGACTGGTGTGAACAGCTGTCCCTCATGGGGTGAATGGGGTCTTGGAGGGATGGGCTTCTGCTCTGGAATGGTGGAGCAGCAAGCCCAGGGCTGAGGCACTTGCCCGAGGGAGGTGTCTGGGAGCTGGAGCTGTGTGCCTGGAGGCAGCAGAGCTTGCCAGGGGCAGGCTGTCAGCTGGCTGGATCACTGCTGGGCTGCAGGTTCAGTGCTCTCTTTTGGAAACTCCGGGCTCACGCAGTGATTCTGGACGTGAAACCTTCTGGAAGTGCCTCCGTGGTGCAGTGCAGCACGGGCACTGTGCTAATGCAGCAGTGCTGCTCTCTGGCCTGGAGCTTCCTCTGTGGGGCCAGGACATGGCACAAGTGCAGCCCTAAAGCCTCCTGGCGTGGCTCTGCTCCTGTGTTATCCCCCACAGACCCATCTGGTTCTCTGTGCAGGCTCCTTGGTTTCCTCCTGTCTCAATGCACACAACAGGGCTGGCCAGAACCAGCCTGGGACCTCATGGGCCTTACAAGTGTCATTTTTGGACTTGGTACAGGATGGACAGGTTGATCCATGGCATTGCTTGCATATCTGATGCCTGTTGGGTGGAGCATAGCATTCTGCTTTTGAGATGAGAGCTGGGCAAGGTCTGTCCTGGGCTTCAGATCAATGTTTGGTTTTGTCTGGCATCTTCAGGCAGGGTAGGCCAAGAACAGTAAAACAGATGGAGAAGTTCATTGCCTGAAATGTGTAGAAGGGGTCTGCTCATAACTGGCCACAGACTTGGTCACACAGTTACTTAAGGCCCTGGGTCTGTGGGTGGTTATGGGTATTTGTAATCTTGGTTCGTTTTTCCCTTTCTAGGTCTTGCCCTCTGGATTTGTGAGCCTTGCAGGGTTCTGGACACATCTCCTCTCAGCCATGAGGAGATCAATAGGATTGGACATCTGTGTGGTCACCTGCAGCATCCTGCTCTTGTCCCCTAGCCTGCCATGCCTCGCTCAGCCTCTGGAGGAGAGGGACGGGACCAAGGTCCAGCGTGGCCCCTGGGCAGGGAATGGGCTGGAAGATGAAAGGACAGACATGGTGGACTTGAAAAACAATCTGGGTCCTTCTGAGCAGACAGTTTCTGAAGAGCCATGTGGAGTGTCAGCAAAGCCATCTGGGACACCCTTGGGTGAAGCTTTCACTGCAGAAGGAGAAGCCCGGGCCAGCCCCAGCAGCCAGGGCCTGGGGGATCACCCCTCTGCTGGGCACGAGGAGGAGCTGGCTCCCACCAAGTCACAGCTGGATGAGGATGAAGCACTCAAGGCCATGCTGACCACGGCTGTGACCACGCTGAGCCCTCCTGTCCAGGAGGAGTCTGGTGGCCCTGTTGATGAGGCCACCACAGAGGGAGGTGTGGCAGTGGAGCCCAGCTCTGCTGGCCCCTCAGCAAACCCCTTTCCTGCAACCACGGAGGAGGAGGAGGAGGAAGCAGAAAGCAGCTCACACCCCTCAGCTGTGCCCCAGCCCACACTGAGCCCCAGCTCTCCCAGCTGGGCACCAGCAAGTGACCTCCTGGTCACCCCAACTCCCCAGGCTGTGGGTGTGACCTCTGAGGTGGGAGTGCTGAGACCCCGCACTGGGAGCCCTCTGAAATCCCTGGCTCCACCAATGTCTGTGGCTGCCAAACATCCCCTTGGGGTGACTGAGGCCTCCCTTCACCCAGAAGCAGGGACAGGTGCCACCCAAGAAGAGCTGCCCACTGGGGCTGGCGCTGTCACCATCCCCCCTGTGGACACTGTGCCACCTGACTGGGATGACACAAAACTGGGAGACATCAGTCAAGGGGGAAGCACGTCTCCTGAGGAGGTGACAGAGGACCTGGGGACAACAGAACCATCCCAGACTGCCCAGGAAGGTGTGGGGGAGGAAGAGGATGCCACAAGAGCAGTGCCCTCCCCGGTGTCCCCTCCACCAGCGCCTGAGCTTGCCAAGGAGACCAACTGCACGGTGCCAGTGCAAGGGGAGGAGCTGCCTGCAACTTCCACAGGCAGCAGCGATGCTTTCCACACCGGGAACCTGTCAGATGCAGGCACAGCTGATCTTGGCTTGCTGGAAAACATAAGTGCAGTCACAGCAGAGGAGGAGGAAAGCGTCCCTCCGTCACAGCCAGAGGCGGCTGTGGTGACAGATACCCAGCCTGAGCTCTCTCCTACTCTGCAGAGTTCATGGAAAGGTAACACTTGCCTGTTACAGACACTTGCCTCTCAGTGTGGGTTCAGGAGGGATGCTTTTGGGGATCTGTGCTTCGTTTCTGGCACATAAAGAGAGCAGTAGCAGCAGCCTGTGAGCCACTGATGTCTGAAATTGCTTTACAAGGGTGCTCAGGTCGAGAGGTCTGCCCAGAGAGCTGCTGGCCCTGTAACAGAAACTCCTGGTGTTGTCTCCTTACCCTGGAGTGAAGCTGTGGCCAGGCTCTGGCTGTCCAGTGCTTGTCCCAGCTCTTTCCTGCTCCTCCTGGACAGCCTGCCACAGGCTGATGGTGTCACCTTGCCCTGTACATCCCTCAGAGATGGCACCTTCAGCCTCATGGCAGTGTTCCTGCTTAATATTTAAAATATAAAGGGAATGCTAAAAAAAAAAAAAAAAAGGCTGGTCAGGTGTTGGGCAATATTTCTAGGTTGATGAGGGCTTTTTAATTGCTGGGCATCTTTGTTCTTCCCTCTTCGGCTGCAGATGCAAAAGGATGATTTCCCTTCACTGCATCCAGAAGACCTAATTTTTGCTGTAAAAAAGGGAAGCTAATTGCAGGCTGGTGCTGAAACCTGACTGATTAATTTCTAGATTAATTTATAAGCACTTGACTTGTCAGCAGGTTCCCTCTCTGCTGTTTCCCAGATGTTGGGGAAACAACGCTGTCAGTAGGACTCGTGCAACAAAAATAAACCCTTCTGCAAAGCTGGGGTGTCAGTGGGAGCTGGTCACTGAGAGCTGCCCTGATGGTGCTTGGCTGGGCCTGCTGCTGGCACTGTGGCTCTGGAGTTGTTGATGGATGGAATTCCATTCCTTTTGTATTCCTTCAGATGTGTGCCCTGCTGCTGTCAGCTGTCCCCTGTGTTTGTCCTGACACGTGTTCTTGCTGTAGGTGTGACTCAGGAGGTGACAGCAGCTGCCCAGGAGGCTGATGCTGCTCTGTCAGCTGTGACAGAGGTGCCTGGTGCCACCCAGGGAGCAGGGGCTGCGAGCTTTCCTCAGGAGAACAGCGGGGAGGACACCCAGATGCTGACGGCTCCGGGTGCCACCGAGGTGCTGGTGGCAACTGGGGCTTCCTCTCCAGTGAGCCCTGTGGATGCAGAAGGTAGGATTCTGCTTCAAGGCCTCATTTCCACACCAGATGTACATCTGAAACCAGTGTCAGTGCTTGGACACTCCAGCCTCAACACAACATCCTCGTTTAAGTGACTTTTTATTTTGCTAACCTTCTGCTCTCTGCCTCTAACCCTGCCTGCCACTGCTTTCTGTCCATGTGAGACCCACCACGTTGGAGTTTGCCAGCATATGGATTTTTTGCCCCAAATAAGTGGAGTAGAGGTTAAAAAAAATGCCCCAAACCAAACAAACTCCCTGTCTGTCCTTGCTAGCAAGCTGCCTTTAGCTTTAGACATTTAAGCCACTTTTTATTTAAGGAGGGAGAGCTCTTATTTCTGAAAGTTATCACAGGTTGTTGATGCTCAGTTCAGAGGATGAAAATGTTCTATCAGGGTAACATGGGAGCCAGTGGAGGGGGAAAGACACTCTCCTGCAAGAGTGGAAGCCTGCACTGATATTCACTTCCACTGAGGAGTGGTGCCTTGTCCTCAGGCTGATGTAGCTCATACAGAAATGCTTTCAGCAGTCATGTTCACAGAGCTGCTGCCTGCTGGCTCGGTGTCACCTTGGCAGGTACATGTGGGAGCCTGTCTTCCTGACAGGAGTGTAGCAAGGGCTCCCTCAGCACGAGGCTGGCTTTGAGCTGGGGTGTATTTCTGCAGTAGTGGGGACCATTGTAATGAAAATGCTGCTGGGCAACTTTTCTGGGAATTCTTGCATTGCAGGGCATCAAAAGAAAAAAAAAAAAGCTGTTTGCGTTGTATCTCTAAATTTAGGGTCTCTTTGTAAGGGGGAGAAGGTTCTTCTGGCAGTTTCCACTAATGAATTTGCTTCTGGGATTTAATTATCAATTCAGCCAACTTTTGTCTTTGTAATAAACTATTAGATGTGTCACTTGGCTCAGTTCTCAACTGGTGTCTTGGTGCTCTGATCTTGTAAGGGTGTGGTGCTGAGTAGCCCTCAAAGCAATAGAATTAAAACCTTTAAGGGTTCCCCCCTCATTAAAGGGAACCTCCTTTGCTGGCTGCCCGTGAGGAGGAAGTTTCATTACAGCAGAGGCACACCTTGAAGGAAGGACAAGGTTGGGAACTTCCTTTCTGAGTTAGATTTTCATTGAGGAGTTCCTTGGGTTTTTAAAAAAATATTGTTGTGCTGAACTGTTGCTGTTTTCTGTCACCTGCAGATCTAACAGAGGGGATCCTGGTCACCAGTGAGAAGGCTGTTCCAGCCCCTGGTGGGATGTCCCCTACCCCACCTGGACAGACAGAGGAGCCATCCAGCAGAACTGTGGTCCTGGTGACTCCAGCATCAGTGGCCTCCTCTGTCAGGAGGACAGCTCTTCCCTCTGCCAGGAGGATCAGCACGGCCGTGACCTACGGGCTGGAGCGCCTGGAGTCAGAAGGTACCTCCGAGGCTGAGGGACAGGTGGCCTCCTGTGGAGTGCCACACCTGCCCTGACAGCCCCCAGCTTGTCTGTTTGACTCCCTCCTATGTGCACATCTTGTTGTTCCCAATAAAGTTGTTGGACAGCCTGTCCTCTCGCAGGAGGCACAGGAAGCAAGCAATGAACAGTGTCCTGGAGGTTGCCTGAAATTCCAGGGGCTGAGGTGGGTGGGAGTGGGTTTTTTCTTGGATAGGGAGCTGCAGTGGTGTTGCTGTTGCAGCAGAGTCTGGCTCTGTGCACCTGTAATGCTGGTGTGTGCATCCACTGTGCCAGGGAACCCCCACCCAGGGGTGCTGGGGTGAAGCAGGTCCTGCCCCGGGGCTGGGCTGCAGCTCTGATCTCTCCTCTATCTAGCTCACCCACAATTTTCCTGCAGAGAATGGTTTCTTGCTCTTTTTCCTACTTGAGCTCCTCTCTGCTTGCTCATCCATCCAGTTTTGTGCTCCGGTGTCTGGACTGATACCACCTGGCAGGAATTAATCTTTCTGTCTGTTTCTGCTCCCCTTCCTTTATCTTGACCTTCTCTTGCCTTAGTATTTTACTGCAAAGGTTGGCAGCTCTCCAGGGGTGGCATTGCCAGATGGTATTTCTCCTCTGAGTAGAGGTGGGGTGCTACAGACAACAGCTCATCAGCATCTTTTCTCTGCAGGAAGCAATAACTCTCACTCCTGTGAAGTTTAGAGGGCAGCAGAAGCTGGGAGTCTTCCCCACTGCATGTGCCTGGCTTGCTGCTGGCTTTGAAGCCTCCTCTGAGCTCTCTGGGGCTCCAACTCGCAGCATTCTGCCCTTGCCAGGATGAATCTTGGATGTCTCTGGCAAGGCAAGGATGTGGTGCTGATGGGAGAGTGGCAGCAGGGGAGGGAAAGGTCGTGTGTGCAGGGAAAACCTGATCTTTCAGGCTGGGAAATAAGGTCTCTGCTTAGCCAGAGCAGTATGATTCAGGAGGCTAAAGTGTTTTATAGCCCTCTGGGATCTCCTTTAGAAGCCTGGGTTTCTGCATGGGAAGATAAGAGGGATTTCAGCTTCAACTGAGCACTGGTCTCTCTCTATTTAATGAGACTTTCTGCACAGGCATTTAGGAAAAAAAATCTTTCTGCTCCAATATAGGACTGATGCAACTTTCTTGGATTCCTCCTGCACTCTGTTTTCTCTGCTCAGGGCTCCTCTAAAGGCAAATGTGGGCTGTAGCTGGGACCAGGTGCCCTCAATGGTGAGGACTCCAGTGGAAATCTGGGATTCTTGTCTCTGCAGGTGCCTGTTGTCCGAGGAACATGCAGCTCTTTGTGCTGTGTGGGTCTGACAAGTGGCACAGCTTTTGTGGTCTAAATCTCTTCTGCTCAACCTGGACCTTTGTGCAGGGAGCCAGAAGGTCCCCTGGTGCTGGGGATAACAAATCCACATCTTGTAAAATGGGACAATTGCAATTATCATTTGGGGAAAGGCTTTCTGCCTGGGGGTGGTGCTGCCCCAGTTAAGCACAAAAGAAGGTTTTTGAGCTGCAACTCTGCTTTCCCAACATCTTTTTCCTGTTTAATGGCAACTGGGGGGTATCACATCCTCGTGGTGGAGTGGCATTTGGAAGCTTGGCTCCCAAAATTACAGTTCCTAGTGTTTACTCTCAGAATATCCAGATGCTGCCAGATCCAAGATGTTTGGGGGTGCTTTCCTTTAAAGCTACACTGAGCTCCAGCCCAGCATACTCAGGCTTTTGGGGGATGCTGTTGCAGGCCCATGATTGGGTCCCTAATGAGGGATCTTGGCCCTTCAGGGAGAGGCTGTGCCTGGCTCACTGTTGGAGGAAGTGCAAGGAGCTGAGTGAGCTCTGCTGCCTTCAGTGGGGTGCTGCTGACTTGCCTCACTGAAGGCCTGGCTCATCATTAAATGTAAACCCCTGCTGCTCAGCTCCCTCTGCCTCTTGGGGACCATCTGTGCCAAACTGCCTGTGGTTAATTGCATCTGTGTGTTCACCTGCCTGGCTTGGATGCAAAACTGTTTTAAAAATCAAATTGCACAGACAAAATGAAAATATGTCTAGATGAGCTTGTGCTTCTCTCTGGTGGGCTCTGGAGAGGTGAGCTGGGTAACAAATATTCTCCTTGGCTCCGTGGTGAGACTGGTTCTACTTGTCCTTCCTAGTCAGGGAAATCCTATAAAGGGATTACAGGATATGGGGACAGGACACAGCAGAGGATAAGGCTTGGTTGTCTGGGAGAATTGATTATATATTTTTGTCTCTGTGCCTGGAATTTGTATGTCTCTCTAGCAAGCTGAGCACTGCAGCTTTCTCTGTAGGGCTTCTAGGTACAAAGAGCTACTGGTTCAACTGGTTTGCTCAGGAGCACTGTGAGCCTCCCAACACCCTTCAAAAAGTGACTCTTTGGAGAGAAACCACATTGCTTTTCAGCTTGATTCCAGTGCTGTAACAGCTGCCATGGTAGGTACTGGCAGAGGTGGCTGCACTCCCCCAGCGTGGCAGCATTTGGCAGGTGGAGCTTTCTCAAGTGGCAGAACATGTGCCGTGCTCCCTCTCCTGCAAGATCCCTGCAGTTTTCAGCTGAAACCTGCTGGATAGAGCACACCAGGCTCTGGTCCTGTCGCTGTGGGTGAGCCTCTGTCTGTCCCTGCAGACTCAGGGTTTGGTTCCCTTGTGTTCCACCACCCTGCCTGGACAGCAGAGAACCATGGAATCACAGAATGGGTTGGGATGGAAAGGACCTCAAAGCCCATCTCATCCCAGCCCCCTGCCATGGACAGGAACACTTTCCACTATTCCAGGTTGCTCCAAGCTCTCTCCAGCCTGGCCTGGGACACTGCCAGGGATGGGGCAGCCACAACTTCTCTGGGCACCCTGTGCCAGGGCCTCCCCACCCTCACAGGGAGGAATTTCTTCTTGCAATGTAATTTCCCTGCTGGGAGTGAGCTGCTCGCACAGTTTAGGGGTCAGGTGGGCTGCTGGCTGTGGAGGGTGCTCAGAGCTTTGATTACAGCAGGAGCTGCCCTGCCTGTTGTGTGGTGTCAGGAGCAGTCAATAGCTCTGAAAATGGGCAACTTAAAACCAGTTGCTCCAGAAGAAGAGGTCTTAACCAAGTAGCTCTTGAATGTGGAGTGTTCCCAATTAATTAGGATGGCTCTCAGCTGGCAGAATTTGGAGTTTCATGTGCGTTTGCAGCCTGCTGTGAACTATTTTGTGCACCACAGAACAGTTTAGGTTGGGAAAGACCTTCAGGATTGACTCCAACCTTTGACCAAACACCCCTGTGTCAACCAGACCATGCCCAGTCTTTCTTTAAACACCTCCAGCAATGGTGACTCCACCAGCTCCCTGGGCAGCCCCTTCCAGTGTATAATCACCCTTTCTGTGAAGAAATTCTTCCTGAATACTTCAGAACTTGTAGCCATTTACAGGAATTTATGAAAGATCCTTCAACTCGCTATTTTTCTTCTGAGCTGTGTCACAGTATGAGGAACCTTCTTTTTTTTTTTGGGATGTGAAGGGTATTTTTCCCAAAAATTAAGGCACTGAAGGGGATTGCTATTTGGCCCTTGACTGTATGGGTTAAGATCTGCCTCATTAAATCTCTACAACCCTGTTAAAAATTCAAATTAGGATGCAGAGGTGTAAATAAAACAGGCACTTAACCCAGCATGGTTAACTAGCCTGGTGTTATAATTCCTCACCAGCTCTTTGGATATCAACTAAATTGGCAAGGAACAGAAGACTTAAAACAAAGTACATGCAGAATGAATTATTAAATGGTTTTGGTACACACTTTTTTCTTGTTTATTGCTAGCACTGCAATGGGAACTGCTCTGTGTCTGGTGCAGGTTGACCTCTATCTTGTTCACAGTAGGTGGTGGCTCATCCCTCATTCTCCTTTGTAGCAGAAAGTGGTACAAAAAATTGTCAAAAATTGTCACACTTTTTTTTTTTATCAAACTCAACTCTCTTTTTTTTTTTTTTTTTCTCTTTTTTTTTCACTTTGTCTTCTGAGAGTGTTTCATACAGACATCCACAGCTTTTCTGTACAACCTGGGCCTCACTCCCCTCATGGGCAGGAATTCCTTCCTAATCTTCAATCTCACTCTTCTCTCTGTCATGCTGAAGCCATCCCTCTTGTCCTGTTGTGCACTGGTCCAGAATCCCTCTCCAGCTCTCTTGGACCTCATTAAGGCACTGGAAAGGTCTCTAAGGTCTCCCTGGAGCCTTCCCTTCTCCAGGCTGAGCACCCCTAGCTCTCTCTCTGTTCTTTGTGGTGTTCTGGCACTGTTGTGCCTCCAGCAGGTTGGATGACGTTTCTTAGTCTGACCCACCTTGGTTCCTGCTCTGGCCAGGATTTGTTTGAATTTATAACTGTGTTAGGCTTTGCATTTGTCCAAGAAATCAGAGTTTGCTTAAATACCACTTGAATGTTGTAGCTTTCCCATGCTTGTCTCCAAGCTTGAACAAAAACAACAGAAAACCCCCACAGCTGCTGTTGAAAGGTAATTGGGCTGTGGGAGTGAAAGTTCTTAATGAGTTTCTGTTTATTTTAATCTGAGGATTAAGCAGTTCAGCCTCGTGGCTCAAGGGAGGTGGGTTCAGGTAAGCAGGGATGTGGCAGCAAGGCTCTGCAAGGAACGTTTTCTGCTGGAGTTGCTCCTGGCTGGGGTCCCTTGGCAGGTGGGAGAGTGTTGCTTATGGGGATTTTTTTGGGAGCTTTGTTCAGTGGGACCAGGAATGCTGCAGGAGGGGGATGAAGGACTTGGGAAGAAGCAGGAGCTCAGACTAGAAATGAGCTGAATGGACTCAGCTGTGTTCCCTTTGGCTCCTGACAGCACCTGAGTAAAACCTTGGTTTTACCCTGGAGATGGTTGCTCGTAACAGACCCACCCCCAATCTACATCATCTGTGATGATCCATGCTGGGCTTGTCTAGAAAATAAAGCTGAAATCAAATGTTTTCTTAACTCTTGGGCTGTTGGTTGGTCTGTTCCCAGGCAGTGTGGTTGAATTGAATGCTTCTGGAGAAACACCAACAGCCTTTTCCAGTGAAAATGGAATTAATGTCTCTGCTGGGGCTGTTGGCTTTTTTGGTTGTGGTTTTTTCCTTTTTTTTTTTTTTCTTTTTTTGTTGGGGTTTGTTTGTGGGGGTTTTTTGTGTTTGGAAAGAAGTCCCATGCCCACAGCCCTTTTTGAGGGAAAGGCCTTTTGTTAACAGATGTTGTAAACTCTTCATCTGCCTTCTTCTGTCTTCTTCTGCCCTGTCCACTCACAGGTTGTGGTTATTAAATCTGGAGTGATTTGACTGCCCTCATTTGATAAATCATCACTTTCTTGGCTTGGTTTTGATACTGGTTGGTCCAACACCTGCACACCTGGGGGTAGAAGAGCTGTTCTGCAGCAAGCCAGGGAGCAAACTTGTTATAGCCCATGCAGTGTGTTCTGCAGCATTTTGGGGTTTTTTGCCCCTTTAAAATAGTCTTGTGTTGCTAAACTGACTCTCTAGCCTGGCTCAGTGTGAGAGCAATTTTGAGGTGAATGCTGCTGGAAGTACAATTTGGTTTTGTTTTAGGAAGAAATTATTGACTGTGAGGGTGGTGGGGCACACCCAGAGAAGCTGTGGCTGCCCCATCCTTGGGAGTGTCCAAGGCCAGGTTGGACAGGGCTTGGAGCAACCTGGGATAGTGGAAGGTGTCCCTGCCCATGGCAGGGGTTGGAACTGGATGCTCTTTAAGGTCCTTTCCAACCCAAACCATTCTGTGATTATAGGAATGATTCCTTCTGATCTTAAGATACAGAACCAGACCTGTGGTCCCAGCCGGAGCATTTTTTTTCTTTCCTCCCAGAAGTCCTCAGTGCCTTGGATCTCCTGTGACAAGCAGTGAGCCAGGACTGTAAAAAAAGCCCCAAGTGTGAATCCACTCAGCTTTGGGGGAAATTGGGTTATGATCAGAACCTGGATCTTTCCTTGTGCTGTCTTTACAATGTCAGAGCCTTCTGCTGAGGAGCAGCTTCTGCAGCACTTGGGCTTTGGCAAGGAGAGGCTCCTAAAGCAGCACCAGCTCAGCTCTGCTGCCAGGGGAATGTTCACTCTCCCAGCAAGGATTTCCTTCTGTTACCAAAAAAAACCACCTAAACTTTGGAGAAGAGAAAACAACCTCAAGTTCCACCAGGGGAGGTTTAGATTGGGTATTAGGGCAAAATGTAATCACTGCAAGGGTGGTCAGGTGCTGGCACAGGCAGCCCAGGGCAGTGGTGGAGTCATTAGCCCTGGGGGGATTTCAGGGATGTGTGGATTTGGCACTTGGGGACATGGGTTAGTGGTGGCTTGGCAGTGCTGGGGGAATGTGAGGATGATTTTAGAGAGCTTTTCCAGCCTTAACAACTCTGTGGTTCTGTGCTGTGTAACTTCCTCTTCTCTTGAACCTGCTGTGGGCGGGGTTATGTTATCCTGCTTTCTGGGGTAGGATCTGACCCAACAGGTGCATTCCGCCCAACACTCCCCTTCCCTGTTTCTGTGCAATTGCCCAGATGCTGAAATTTCCCAGGAGACTGATTTTTTTTTTTTTCTTTTTTCTCCAGAGCACAGCATTTGAGAGAGCACCACATCCTGCAAACACCCTGGGTGGCTTTGCAGTGAAGGTGGCTGGGTTTAGCAGAGCTCATCACCAGGGGGGTTTTACCCTGATGTTGGCAGAGTTTTCCTGTGCCTGGGTGTGCTGCCCCACCCTGGCACAGCACTTTGCCCAGGAGCAGTGCTTGGTGAGAGCCCATCCACCTTCCCAGCAGCTCTCTCCTTCCAGGCTGTCACAAGCTCTGGGCAGCATTTTGGAGCTGGTGGATGGTGACATTGACTGATCACGTGAAGGCAGCATATTAATAATAAAAGAGTTGTCCTGGAAAGGCTTTCCTGGCTTGACAGTGAGCTGTGATCACAAAAACAGTGCAGAAAGTGAAGCTCAGTGGGAGAAAACACTTGGCAGAGGCTTCTTAATGCCTCTCCCTCCTGCTCTGGGATGAGATGGGAGTCGCAGTCCCCCATCCCTAATCCTGTTGTTATTTACACATCATTATTTACATGTTGTTGTTATTAGCACACAGGGGTGACCCTACAGCACTGAACACCAAATAAAATCACAGCTTAAACCATCACAGATCACAGCACTCCTCTGTGGTATCATTTAGACATCCCTGTCCACTGAGTTTGGTGTGAGAGAAGCTGGGAAGGGAAAGGACAGAGAGAATGACAACTCCAGGTTTTGCCCTGCAACTTCTTTTTTAGTTTGTTTTATTTTTTTTTTTTTTGTTGCACTTTGAATTCAGTTGGTGCCTGTGAGTGAGTGACTCTGTCACCTTCCACTGCATGTCTCTCGCTGCTCAGGGCACAGCAAGAGCTTTCTCCTGTGCCTTAAACCTGACAAATGATGGTTTTCTGGCTCTTCTGAGGAACAGAAGTGTTTGCTAACATTAATGGGAAATATTTGAATATAGAAACATCGTTCTTCACTGAAGGTTTCTTCAGCTGAAAACCTGGTGTAGCTCCCTTGCCTTCAGCAAAGTTATGTGACCACAGTGGCTTCAGCTGCAGCTTGTTTCAAGTCCTCACACCCCCAAAAATTGAGTCTGAGGCTTTTACCTGCTGGGTGCTGGTGGTTGTCCAGTTCCTTCAAATCCTGCATGCTGTGGGTTCCTGCTGGGTCAGGGAAATGCCTCACAAAGGAGGTGGGAGGTGCTCTCATTTCTCCTGCCTCAGCCCCAAACGGTATCATGGATGTGTTCAGTGTTGTGGTGGAAAACCTCGCTTTTGGAGCAAGCACAAGGTGCTTTTGCCCCCCTGAAACAGCAACTCCCATCCTCTAGATATCACTAGTGTCTCATGGATCCATTCAGTCCCATGATAAAGCCCAATGGTGGCTGTTGCTATTAATAAAGCTGAAAACCCTCCAAAAACTCTGCTAAAAATGTGTTATTTTATCTCAGACTTGTTTCCTTGGGCTCCTCTATAGCTTCTCCAAGCCTGAAATTTCAAGTGCCTATTGCAAGGTTGTCAAGTCCTTCAAAGCTAAAACCTTTGCCATGTGAACTGGGACTCTCATTTTCCCTGGGGATTCCTGCTGCCTGCATCTTGGGTCGGTCCGTTGTCACAGCAGGGAGCTGTTGAGGTGTTCTTGGGGTTTTTTTTTGTTTTTCTGTTTCAATGAAGGCAAGGCAGCGGCTACTTTAGTGAATTTTTTTTAGTCTGTCAGAGAGTGGCAGAAGTGTTCCAGGCCAGGCTCGATGGGTTTTGGAGCAACCTGGGATAGTGGAAGGTGTCCCTGGCAGGGTTTGGAATAAGATGAGCTTTAAGGTCTCTCCCAACCCAAACCTTTCCATGATTCTGTGGAAACACAAACATCTGCTTGGCTTGTGAGTGTTTCAGTGCTGAAGTCTCCTGGTGTCACTGGGGGAGCAGAGAGGTTGCTGTCCCTCCTGGACAGATCCATGTGGAACATCAGGGATTTGGTGCATGCAAACAAAATCAGCTTACATGGAACACATGGAAATCTACAGATTTCTGGCTCACAGCAGAAACCACCCTGGCTGTGCCAGCAGGACTAGGGCAGTGATGTTCTCGTCTCACAGGGGACAAACAACAGGACAAGGAAAACAGCCTCAAGCTGCACCAGGGGCGGTTTAGATTGGATATTAGGAAAAATTTCTTTAACAAAAGGATGGTCAGGCATTGTGCCTGGCTGCCTGTCCCCATCCCTGGAGAGACTTAAAAGACGTGTGGATGTGGCACTGGAGGATGTGGTTTAGTGCTGGATAAACACTTGGACTCAGTAATCTTAGAGGGCTTTTCCAGCCTGAACCATTCCATGACACACCAAATAGTTCACAGTGAGCTGCAAATGCATGTGAAACTCTGGATTACTTCTGAATCTGCTGGGCTTTGCACTTTCACTCCTTGCTACACTCAGCCTTTCCCAATAGTTTTGTCTCAAGCTGCCGCTGAGGCCTTCTGAGGGCCAAAAGGTGCCGATTGAGGAGGGAAAACGTGATTTTTGTAAAAAGGCTTTCGTGTGAAGCACAAACCTCCAGCTTGAGAGTCAGCTGTGTGATGCTCACTTCCATTTTCCATCTCATGAGGCTACCAAGCCTTCTGCACAGCCTGCCCACGGCTGCCTGTTGTGCCTGTGCTCCCGAAATCCCACACTCGTGAAGCGGGTGGGGTTTTTTTGGAAGCGTAGCTTCCTCCCTGTGACCACCAAGTGGAGCTCTGCGCTGCGCCTCGCAGCAAGGCAAGCTGGTGGCGTGTCGGGATGGGGGTTAAAAAGCTGCTTTCAGATGCAGGAACGAGCCAGAGAGGAGAAGGGAACGAGTTGAGATCCTTTTCCTCCCCCCCTTGCAGCGGCTGTGCTGCGAGGATCTCATCGTTCCCAGCTCTCTGGTGATTGATGGAGCTTGGTGATATCAGATGTGATAAGTAGTCTCAGCACTTTCAATTTGGGTGTTCAGCTTGGCTGCCTGGGAGGCTTTGGAGACAGGGAGATGGCTATCTGTGGCTTCAGCACTCCTGTGTGTCATTTGGATTGTTAAAAATCACAAGAAGCTTCTAAAAATCCTTGTCCCAGGGTAGGTTTTTAGAGATAAAAATCCGATGCCTGTTCTCTCTTGGCTGGTTTTTCCACCCAGTCTAGGGGAAAGCTCTGTTCATGTTCCTCTTCTCTGGTGTTCTGGCTGTTCAGTGTCTCTGCTGTTAAGTTTTGGGTTTGTTTATGGCTGTCCTGCTCTCAGCAGAAGGAAAAGACCTCCGTTAATTTGTCTTTGCAGGTTTCCCGTGAGCACTCTCCAGGTGCCACTCTCAGCTTTACAGTTGTGTGTTTTGTATGAAAACGTGCATTTTGACAGAGAAAATTCTCCTGCTGATTCTAAATGACGCGCACATTATAAAACAGGAACTGCCTGTGAAATGCAGTGGGAGTTTAAGGGGCCAACTCCATCCCTGTGAGCTCCATTAGATGCTCTGTGTGGTGTCATCGTGGCAGGAATGATCTTTCCAGGTACCAAAAGCCCTGCTGTAGCAGGATGATGCAGCTAAATCCCAACAGCAGCTCATTTGTATGGGATGCAGGGCTGGAAGTGAAAGGCAGCGACTGGGATTGTCTGGTCTGGTGAGCTGAGGAAAACGTGCAGTGTTTGGAAGCAAATCCTTCAATTGCAAGGGAAGGATATGCCCTGGAACAGCACAGTGGATCTGTGGGTTTGTAATGTGCACTGATTTCTCTGGATATTCCAATCTGTGGAGGCCAAAGGAAGGAGATCAGCTTACCCCATTTGATCCAGGCTGGAATGCCACCAACCTGTATGAGGTACAACTCCAAATAAAGGGATATCTGGATAAAAAACGGTGATTTGGCTGGATTGTTAGTTTTTAATGCCTGGATGCAGGGTGGTGGGCTCTCCCAGTCTGACTACACCAGGAGGTGCTGAGCAGAGTGGATGTAAATTAGATAAAAGTGCATAAATACTATGTTTTGATTCTCAGCTTTGAAAAACTAACTGTGAGAAATTCACAGCATGTCGTTGTTCCAGATATTATCTGTCCCTGGTGGGTGGCTCCATCAGTCGCTATTAAATAGCTCTGATGCAAATTTTGGCATAGGATGTCCCTGAGACTCTGGGGAACTCAGTAATCTTAGAGGGCTTTTCTGCATGGGCCCTGCTCTGGTCTTTCTTCAGCACCTGCAGCCAGTTGTGGTTGGAAATAGGATGTGGACAGAAAGGGCCTTTGGTGTGATCCAGTTCCTGTGTTGCCATTTTAGATTCCAGTGATGAAATATGGCTTAAATACTTATTTTTCCATGTGTTAACAGTACAGACAGTTTTGGAATGAATGGGTATCTGCTGTAGCAGAGAATTCATGGAATCACAGAATGCTTTGGGTTGAAAGGGACCTTAAACAGCATCATGTTTCAACCCCCCCTTCCATGGGCAGGGACACCTTGCACTGAATTCCCAGGAATTTCCTCACTGTCACCTTTATCAGCTCTCCCATGAAGTGTTGGCTGTGCTGCCTTCTTTCCAACACTCTCCAAGGCCGGGTTGGATGGGGCTTGGAGCAACCTGGTCTAGAAAGCAGAGTCCTTTCCAGAGCTGGGAAAGACTTAATAAGAGTTAAAAATAGAATCAACTTATTGCTGCCTCCAAGACTGGAAATCAGGGAAAGAGCTCTCACGTGAGCTGTAATTAGTTAAGCAGGGAGCTCTGTAGTTACAGGTGCCCAGGTGTTGGTACACATGCACATCCTTGTTTGTACCCTGCTACTAGGAAGCAAAAAATTACTGTGTTTCCCACTAATTTGAGAGTCTGAGATGACATCTTCTTGTTCCTCAGCAACTTCCAGCAGTGGTGAGCTCCTCCAAATGAACCCCTGTGGGGGCCTTTCCTGTTAGAGACCAGGCACAGGTTCCTTCAGCTGCTCTGCCTTTGGAGGAGCTCGGCTTGGTGCTCACCTGGAGAGATCTGTGAACCCTCTGCCTGGTGGGATGTTTCCTGATGTTTCTTTTCTGTCTCCCTGGCCAGAGGGTGAGGAAGAGGAAGAGGATGAGGAGGAGGAGGAGGAAGAAGAAGAGGAGGAAGAGGAAGACGAGGAGGACAAAGACATAGACCTGATGGATGAGAGCATGGAGGGTGACACGGAGCTGCCAGGCTTCACCCTTCCAGGAGAGACCTCCCAGGAGCCCCTGGCTGGTCTGGAAAACCCTGTGGCTCAGCTGGCTGGGGTGTCCTACCAGGTTCCTGACACCATCGAGTGGGAGCAGCAGAACCAGGGTCTGGGTAAGAGAAAAGCCCCTTCTTCCTTTACTCTTCACATCTCCTGCTCTGCATGAGACAGTCCCTCGTGCCAGGAAATCTCCTGGGTGGCTCTCAAGTTAATACAAAGCAGGTTCATTCATAAGGAAGCCCAGTGACAACTGGTGAAACTGGGATGTGTCCCAGGCAGCGTGACCTGACTTGTCATTTTGGGGAAAATATGGAGCTTAGTGTTGTCCAGCTCCAAGGGTGGACAAAAAATAACTTCTCAGATGAGATTCTTGGGGAAATTTCAGTTCCATTTGCCCAAGAAGGGTTGATGCAGGGATATTTGTCCTGTGGGGACAAAGTGAGTTGGGTATTTGCTCATCAGCCCATTTTCTGCTTGAGCAGCATTTGTCTAAGTTCCACTTTTCTGGCTTTTTAAGAGGTGCATGGTGCAGCCATGGGGCCCTGTGCTGGCAGAGTGAAGACAAACCTGCAAAGCCTCTGTAAAGCTTTGTACAATTTATCCCACTTATATTTAACATATAAGCCCTGTGTTTAATGGCTGGGCTTATTTACTCCACCTAGGAATCAGTGTTTATATGTGAGAAGTCCATGTGATGCAAGTCATAGCTGGTGTGGGACAAGGTAGATCTTAGAAAGGAACTTGTCCAGCTTTGCAAAAGGCACTGGAATCATTTCCCAGCGTGCTCAATTCCCAAGCCAAGCCCCATCAAACACAGTGGGAACTTTTCACGTGAATTCGTAGGAGCTGGACCACACCTAGACAGAAGATCTTGATGTCTGACTATTAGAGAATTATCTGTTCTGAGAAGCTCATCAAATAAAAAAAATCCCAAAGCCTTTCCTATGGTGTGTATCACATATATCTACAGGATTCCTGTCACTCGCCCTGAATGTGTAATTCTGGTTTAACCTGGCGGCTCTCCCCTCGTGATGCTGTTTCCAGCCTGCTTTAGTCGTGGTGGCTTCCCTTGAATTGAATCAAAGATTGTGTTTCAAGAACTCTGTGGGAGAGCTGATTTCCAGAACTCTGTGGGAAGGTTGGCCTTTGAGGGGAGATTGAGTTTGCTCCAGGACTGATCCCTCCCTGTCACACCAAATCCTGCTTGAAAAACGCCGTGTTGGGTGGTGGCCGTGGCAGGCCTGTCTCACATGTCCTGTTATCCCATCAGGCTGCACAGGAGCTGTGTGAGGGGAATAATTCCAAGTCTTTAAGGGTTTCTGGTTGTCTCTGGCAGGCTGGGTGAAAGAGGTGTGTGATGTTGGTGTGAATGACAGTGTTTGCCATGAGCTTTGGGGTCACAGAGGAGGTTGTTCTGCGTCAGGCACAACTCAGTTCGTGGCTGATGCAGGCCTGGACTGGAGTCACAGCTGCATTTCCAGCTGCTGGAGGAGGAGGCTCAGGGTGGGAGATGCATGTCTGGTACAGGAGGCAGGTGGGAAAGCAGTGACCAGAGGCTGATGCTGTTCCTCAGTCCCTGGAAAGGCCATCTTCCCAAAAATTTCGGACAAGGAAGAAACAGACTGTGTGGCAAAAGGCAGGATTCTTCTCCCTAAGTTATGTTTTATTGACTTGCATGCAAATTGAGGAGCCCCTGTGAAGTGTAGGTTGGGTCAGCATCAGAGTGCTGGGTCTGAGCACCTGCAGGACTGGGCAGATGTGGATTTTGGTGTTCTCTGGAAGTGCCTGGCTGGGTTACACCTCACCAGATCCAAATGGTTTGGGCTGCCTTTTGTTTTTAGGCTGCTGCAGTCAGTGCAAACGTCCATGAGGGAGAGGGTGAGGCTGTGGCTGAGCTGAGTTCATTTTTAGGAGTTAGGTGGGACTTCTGTGCAGTGCTGTGCTGGCAGAAAAAGAGGGGATGCAGTGGGATCAGCCTCTCTGCTTGTGGCTCACCCCTCTTACTCCAGCAGGCAAACACTTATGTAAGAGCCATTTATTCTTTTCCTGCCTAGGTGACCTCAGTGGCTCTGTGACACTGCTTCCTTCCCCACCTACAGGGTGCTGGTGCTCACACTGCTCCTGAGAGGAAGGGAAATTATGTTTTAGAGGCACAAGGAAAATGGAACTAGATGAGGAGATTGGAGCTAAATGATCTTTAAGATCCCTTCCATCCCAAGCCATTCCATGATTCTGTGAAAGCCAAAGACTTGCATGAACTCACACTGGAAGGAGCTGAACCCAAGGGGTGAGAGGGCTGATTTCCTGGGAGTGAGCAGGGAGTGGGAGGTGGATGCTTCTGCAGGAGTGCAGCCCTTCCCCTCTCCAGTTTGTGCCAGGTGGGAATTTCTGCCCTGGTTCCCAGCTCTGGATCTGTGGGCACACATCAGGCTCCTGCTGTGTCCATACCTGTGTCCACACCTGGTCCTGGCTGTGTGCTTCTTCGTGGAGTGCATTTGGGAGAACAGGAAAGCTGGAAAAAGCACACAGCTTGTGTCAGCAGGACAGGGGTTGTTAAGAATGGAAGAAATCCCCTAAACCTGGCAGGAAGCTGGAAGAACTGCTCCCATTGTTCTGCTGGAGCACCTGGAGAGACCAGACTCACTGTAAAGGGCTTGCAAAGCTTTAGATCTGCAGGATGGGTGCATGGGCTGTATTTCTTTGAAACCCTTTTCCTCTAGGTGATTTTCATCTTTGAAAATCCAGTTCTTTTAATTTCGGGACACAAGGAGCTCTGTGTGTCCCTTCCTTCCCTAAACAGTGCAGAGATGTGAAGAATTTCCCTTATTGGGTAAATTAAGCAGGGTTTGGAAGGGGAGGTTGTTCTACTTCACCCTGGAAAGGGAAGCTTGAAGGAAGGTGACAGTACCCAACAGAGTAGAGGGTGAGGGGACAACATTCAAGCTCCAATTTTTTACAGTTGGCATTTTCCATTTTTAAAACACTTTGCACACCTGTCTTCCTCCTGGGGATGCTTCTGTCCTTAGCCTTCAGAATTCTGACATTTAACACTGAAATCTACAGCACAGAAGAGCCCAGAAGTGTTGGAAGAGCTGTTCTCAGGTCAGTTATTATTGAGTTGGCTTGGTCTGAGGGCTGACACGCTGCAAATCCCCGGAGAACAAGGAGCTTGATCCACAAAGCAGCTTGGCAGAACAAGAGACAGTTTGGATTTTTGTGGTGGTCAATGAGAAGGTGCTGGAGGAACAGAATCGTTAAAAATGTCAGTTCTGGGCAGTCAGATGGTCCCACATTAACTCCAGCTGAGCAAAAGCCATTTATAAGCACCAGTAAGGAGGCTGACAGTTTTACAGCCCATCAACTGGCTCTCTAACCAGCAATATTTAGAGAAAGAGTAAAGCAGAAAATGAGAAAATCTGAGCCTTTATAAAACAGAATTTGACCCTCCAAAAGCTGTTCTGGTGGCCTGCAGCTCTGAGAAATGTCTGAATATGATTTGGGATCTGGTTTGGTGTCCTGTTCAAGTGCTTTGCCTTCAGAGGTTGCCAGTGAAGGACAGAGCAGCACTTTGGGACCTCTCTGCATTTTTTGTGAGGTGACTTTGGTGTATCTGTACTTGTTTCTTGATTTGTGTATAGGTGATGTGTGGTAGGCAAACACTAAATGCCTGGAGAGCATCAGAGGGGCAGAAAGACCAGGTGTAAAACTTGAATTTTCAGGGAATAAATAATAATACCTAATTTTCCCCTGCTCCCTTTTTTGTGATGCATTACCAGGAGAACTGCAGTTGGTTGAGGTGGGTTCAAACCTGGTGAACAGTTTATGGTCCTTTAGTTATTCCTTAGAGCAGATGGTCTTAGTTGTACAACTCCAAGGAGATCAAACCCCTCTGCTTCTGTGGTGGTGGCTTCTTCTCCCAGTTCTCAAGAGCATTTATTCTCTCAGTTCCGTGAGAATTCTTAATTTAACAATGACCCAAGAGGGAAATGGCCCCAGGCTTCCAAGCTATTTCCTGATGCCTTGGTGCTTGCCTGTGCTCCACATCCCAAGGTAAAAGGCTCCTGCTATCCACAATAGGAGGTCTAGGGCAATTTACTAAGCCTTTAATTTTACCACATTGGGGCATGCAGTAATTTACCTTGTGCATTTAAAATGTATGGAGCTGGTGTTTTATTCTTGTTCAATTTAGGGTCCACTTGATACAATTCTTGTATGTTCGCTAACGTGGTTTTTACCTTGCTCTGTCTTCATCAATCTGCAGTTCTGAATTTACTCCCTGTGGTGGCTTTTATGTATGCTAGGTACTATTTTTTATTCTCTGCTTTACCCTAAATCCATTTTTGTCCAGGTCTGCCTTTCTTCAGCTGACCCATTGTTGTGTTCTTTGCATCCACCTGTTTATGGCAACACCACATTAGAGAGTTTTATCTTGTGAGATGTCACCTGAGTTGCCTGGCTCCACAGCATTTGTTTTTTGATTTCCACCTGCCCGTGGAGGAATTGTACACAGGGGAGTTCGGACCATCCCTGTGGATAGGATTTAGACATTAAAAAAAAAAAAACCAACAAACCAGCAATTTAGGAAGAAGTTATGAAGTGTGACAATATAATTCTCGACATGTAGTTTCCAAAATATAAACCATGTCTCTGTTTCATGTATTTTTGTGGGTAGGACATTAGTTCTTACCATAATGGGAGGTCGTATAACTCCCTCAGGTAATGATAAGGCACTTGCATAATAAACACACTTTTGGAATGTGATTTTTTTTTTTTTTTTTATTTTATTTTTACAATGGATAAAAAATATTTGCAGCTCTGAGCAGCTACTTACAGAGAAAATAGCTCTCGTTGTATTGCAGATCTGTGGTCACAAATTACACTGCATAAACCACATAACAGATGCCTCTGGTTAATGATGGTGAGGCAGAGGAGCAGAAGGACAGTAGTGGAAGATGATGAATGTTTGAAATGTCATTTTTACAGGAAGATGGGATTAATGCTTTTATGGGCAAAAATAACCAGCATTAGGAAGGCAGGAGCTGAGGCTCAGAATTTAGTAATATGTTCTTTAATTGCTGCCCCAAATGGATCTATTTTAAGTACTCTTACAGCTCGTGGTATCGGAACATCGGAGTGCCTTTTAATCTTTAATGCATTTATCTCCTTAATCACCCTGGGAAGGCTCAGCTGTGTTTTAAAGGTGGTGAGCAAAACCACGGAGAGGCCCAGTGACCCCTCTGGTTTCACGAGGGAGCCTTTGGCAGAGTGGGGATTTGAAGGAGGGGAGTTAACTTAGTGCTTGGGCATTGCCTGTCCCTGCTGGAGGCAGGACGTGCACACCTGGAATGGAAACAAAGGATCACTCAGAGAGTCCCCATCCTAACAGCAGGGACTGATTCCGGAGGAATCCCAGGTGAGAGAGGCTGGCAGCAGCCAGGATGAGGAGCATAACCAGCAAATTTTCCTTCCCCACATGTTCCAAGTGCAGCTGCCTGCAGCAGTCCTGCCCTCTGTGGCTTTGCCCCATCATAGGTGTTTATGGGAGTTTTGTGGCACCAAGCACTGGCCATGCAAGGTCTGGGTTCCAGACGGCTGCAGGCAGAAATGAGCAGTCTCAGAAACAGTGATGGTTATTTTTCCTGTCTTTCTGGGTGCTCCAAATAACTTACACAGTTCCATATGTTCCTTGCTAGCTCCCCTTCCCTCTCCCCAGCAGCAGCAAAGCTCCCACCATCAATCTGTGCCTAACTCAAGTTTCTGTCCTTCGTGAGGGGTGTGCACTCCCTTTGGAATTGCTTCTTTTTTACCTAAGAGATTGTTCATGGTTGTGTCTTAATCCTGGAGCAGACTCATGTTTAATCAGGTTTGCCTTGTCAGAGGGAATTCTGCATCCTGTCTGTGAGCAGTGATGATCCTCTCTGCCAGCTCGGGGTGACATTCGCTGTTGTAACGACAGAGCAGCTCCCAAGAGGGGACAGTTCACATTAGAGATGGCTTTTTCTCCTCGTCAGATCTAATTCCAAGGTGTTTTGGGGTGTGTGTCTCTGTAATATTCCTTCTTTCTTCAACCTGCCCTGTGCCCCGTGCTGGGATCTTGGTCAGTGGGATCTTCCAGGAGACACAAAACTTGGACAAGTCTGAGCCCTGTGGTCCTGGACCTACCAGCCTTTTGTGCTCTTCCAGCACAAGACTGCTGTGCCCTTGGGAATGAGGCCAGTGTGTTTTACAGGGAAGACAGGAACAGTGTGTCTGCTCTGTGAACTGGGATGAGGAGATTCCAATCACGGAGCAGGAACCCCTAATGAGTTGGAGCCATGTCCTTCCTCTTGCAAGCACCTCAACTCTTGTCCTCAAATCAGAAATCAGGACTAAGGGAAGGGAAGAGAGATGAGGGAAGTGGTTGAGTCACCATCCCTGGAGGGATTTAAAAGCTGTGTGGATGTGGCACTTGGGGACTTGGATTAGTGGTGGCCTTGGCAGTGCTGGGGGAATTGTTGGACTTGATCTTTGAGGGGTTTTTCAACCTAAACAGTCCCTGTGATCCTATGAGTGAATCAGAGGATTGGAGGGTGCCTTGGGGATTCCCAGCTCAGCTGTCAGAAGCAGGTGACACAAAGCTGTTGCTCACAATAATCAGGCTGATACTTTACCCTGACATTTTTGGTGGAGCGTGTCGGGAAACAGCAGCACTAAAACATCCTTGGATACATTACTTTGAAATACCAGCCCTTCCACAAAGTTTATGCATCCAGTTAAACCTGTGTCAGAGGAAGACTAAACCCATTTGTTACCAGCACTTAAGTGCTGCCTCCAGGGGCTGGGGGAGGATTTAGAGGCATTTTCTCAGTTTTGGCTCCTGCCCATGGAGCAGATGGAATTCCATCAGACAAGGTGTTAAACTGAAGTTAGTGGCTATTTCAGAGAGGAGTGAAGAGATCCTGTCCGTCCACAGCATTTCTGCTGCTTTTTCTTCAGTTTGGAGAGAGTTGGCATGAAGGCATGGAGAAATGGTCTGCCAGTTTTTGGGAGGAGAGAGGAGACTTTGGTCACCATGGCTGACAGGGTTGGTGTGAGAGGTCCCAGTGACTGGGGGACGTTTCCAATGGATGGGATACATGGATGAATCCAAGTCTGAGGGCTGCTGCCAATCCTGCCAGGCAAAAATTCCCTGAAATACCTGCGAGGAGGATTCAGCAGCTTCCATGCTGGAAACATCTGTGGAAGACTCCCCTACCCAGCTCAGGCAGGGGAGTCTTGGGTGATGTCTGTGTACAGAGAGCATCAGGGAGAAAGGTTTACTAAGGGGAACCCTTCACCAAAAGCTTGTCAAGCTTTGGAACAGGCTGCCCAGGGAACTGGCTGAGTCACCAGCCCTGGAAGTGTCCAAACAACACGTGGACATGGCACTTGGGGACGTGCTTTCGTGATGGAAATGGTGGTGGTGCTGGGTTGGTGGTTGGACTTGATGATCTTTGACATCTTTTCCAACCTTAATGATTCCATGAAATTCTCCCTCCTTGCCTTGCTGGGTAGCACAGAAGGGCAGCCTGCAGCAGCACCAGGCTCCTGGGCTTTGCCAGCACGGGAAGACTCCTTCTAAAAGGCTTCCTGCTGCACCTGCAGTTGCTCTTGTCAGCCCAAGAAAGCAAAGCTGGAAAACTCACGCACGTGTCTGAGCGTTTCTGACCTTCCCCAGCTGTCTGCCTCCATCCATCTGTTTGACACATCCTTTAAAGTTAGGATGTGTCTGCCTTGGAGCATGACTTTGCATTTGCTGCTCCAGGTAATTTATCTTGGGGTTTTTTTTGCCTGGATTCAAGGATAGGGTCCATTAGCCTGCACAGAGCTCCGTGCTCCGAAGGCTGGGCTGCATCTGCTGCCCAAGCACCATCTGGGCTCCTGCACAGCACGGTGAGGCAGGAATCCTTCTGGGCTGTCAGCCTGTCCCCTTGCCTGTCAGCCCCACGGGAATATAAATCATAGTGTCTTTGCTCTCTCTTTGATCTGCAGCAATCCTTGTCCTTTCCCATCCCTGCAGTTTCAGCGTCTACAGGTGGCACTTCTCAGTGGGCTTTGCCTCTTCTCCTACCCTTCAGTTCATCCATGTCAGAAATCTTGCCTCCATTTAGACAGAGGAGCTGGTTTTCAGCCCCTCTCTCCCTTTGGGTTTTAGCAATCACTTAGCTTGATTGAAGAACACAGGCAGGGCAGCACCTCCCCTGGGTGAGAGTTACTCATTTTTCCTTTCTGTGCCTGTCTGGGTGGCCTTTGCCATGTAAAAAGAGGTTTGTCCTTACATTGGAGAAATCACATTTATTTTCCAATAGTGATCTACAATGCAGTGCAAAAATCTGTCTCTTTTCATGGCATTAAAAGAATGGACAGAGGGGAATGTGAAGGTTCATCAGCCTTCAATTGCCTCTGTCCTTGTGGGGATTTACGTCAGAGGCTGAACTTTGGGGTTAAAATGTTGGCCCCATGGCAGAGCTGGTAAGAGAAAAATGGAGGAAAAGAGCTTTTTGCAACAAGTAGCAGGGAAAGAGAGGGTAATTTATTGAGAGGATAATTTTAAAATGTTCCTTCCTAATGAGAATGTGGATGCACTTTCTGCTTGGACAGTGCAAACCACAAATGACTGATGCTAAACCTGTCTCCACTCTGGTGTTCACTCAATTAAGACCCCTTGAGAATCAAAGGAGATCCAAGTTATTTCCAGGAAGGTCCAAGTTATTTCTAGGAAGGATGCTCTTTCTCTCTCTCTCTAAATATATATATTTATGTAGAAGTTCTGCTCTGCCTGAGAGTGAGTTAGGAACATATATTGGAAATAAGCAAATGGCTCAGATTTTTGTCTGACAATAAAATAATTACCTCAAACCTCCAGCAGTTGTTGTTTTGCAAAGATGCTGAGTATCAGCATTAATCACAGAGAGGGGTCGATATGGTGAGAATTACTGGAGGCTTTTGCTTTCTTTTTTCATTTTCCCCCCTTTGTTTTTGAGTAATTCTGATCACAGACTCGTCCAAGCCTGGGCTGTAATGAAGGGTTTCAGCCAGGCTGCTCCCTGATAGCCTATCATTTATTTTAATGTACCAGCAGCACCATCTGTGCTCGAGGCTTTATTAATGTGAAGTGAGGCCAAGAGGTTCTCCAGCCTGAGTCCTTTTTGAGGCTGTTTTTCCCAAGTCCCCTTTTCCCCTCTGACCACTCAGGCTGCTTTTCTCACTCAGGTGTTTGCACAGGCTGATTCTGCAGGAGTGGCTGCTCAACCTTCTGCTTCTTGTCCCCATGCTCCGAGGTCCCTGTGGGGAGCAGAGCCCAGGAGGGCACCCCTGGCACGTGTGGCATCACGGTGACCCTCCTGTGCTTTTGCTGCCTGTGCCGGTGGTTCCAGCATTTCCCTCTGCACACTTTGGGGCAGGTCCAACGCCAGCAGAGGATTTCCAAGACCCCTCGATGGCTTTGGTGTGTGCTTTGGTTTAGGACTGAGGAGAGATCTCAGTGTCTGCCCTTCCAGGCCCACCAGAAGCTGTTTCTTCCTGTGAGTGAGGGGTTTGCTTTGCCCTGCTTAGTCCTGGCTTTCCTTACAACTACCCTGAAGCAAATTCTGGAAAATGATAAAATAGGATATTCAGTATAAATACCCTGTCAGGAAAATAACCTCCTTGTGGGTTTTGTTAATTTCTGTATCTGTTGGGACTTGTTAAATACAGTCTCTTGATTTTTTGGTCTTAGGTAGTGTTGGGTAGAGGGCCAAGTATCATGTTAGACCCAGTGAGTGTCCTGAGGGAAGCAGTGCTTTCTGGTTAGATGTGCTCTCCCACAGGCAGAAAATGTTCCTGTGAGTGCTGTTTAACCTCTCAAGTCCCAGTTTGCAGTGAGTCCATGGTGAGTCAACCCTGCTCCAGTACAGCTGGACAGACTTTTCCAACCTAAACAATCCTGTGATTCTTTAATTGCAGTCTGGAGCAGGAGAGGCAGGGAGTTAATTTAACTTCTGCTAGACAGAGGCAGCCAGGAGCAGGTTTTGCTGAGGTTCTTGTCTTAATGGAGCAGATAAAGTCAGAATCTCAGCTGGCAAAACTCAGCATTGCTGTGGTGAATGCTCTGCTCCCACAGGAGGATCTGCAGCAGGATCTGTGATCCCTTCTCTGGCACCATGAACCTACTGAGCTTCAGGCTTAGCAGGGCTGCATCGATGGCTCCTCGTGTCTGATTTCAGACTTTACATCCTGGCAAGCTCAGAGCAAGAGCCACAGTGGTTGTTTGGCCCAGGTTTAATGTCTCAAACCGTGCCAGATCACCCCTGCCTGGCTGCAGGCAGGCTCTGACAGCACCAAGCAGACAGAGATGCCTTCAGGGGCAGTGCAGGGCTTGGGATGCAGCTCCACGCCTCCTTCCAAAGTCACTGCAGGGGATTCTGTCCCCAGGGATGTCCCTGGAGCTGTGACTGCAGCTGGTGGGAGCTCCTGGGACAGTGCATGGACATGGCCTGGCACAGACAGTGGGACTTGATGGTCTTGGAGGTCTTTTCCAACCTTCATGGTTCTATGAGATGCTGCAACACAACCCTCCAAACCAGAGCAGGCAACCCCGAATCGGAGTCATCTGCAGGAGGAAAAGCACATCCAGTGGTGCTAATTGACAGCAGCAGTGATTAGTTATTAAGGCTTGGTTAGTCACTGCTGTGTGGGCTCTGAAGATGAATATCAGGGTTTAAAGAACAGTGGGACTTTAAGTTTTTAAAATATACTCTGAATGTGCTTCAAGTTCCTGCCAGCAGTTCCCCTGGATATATTACACAGTGTGGGTGGGCAGGAGAGTTCCCTTGTCCTCATCTCCCTGGGATGAGCCAGGAGAGGTCTGCAGCTCCCTGGAGTGCTCCTGAGGGTGCTGGAGTCCCCTCTGATGGCCTGACAGCTTAGGTGTTTCCCTCCTCTGCTCTTCACTGCGTAAAAGTTAGATTGGATATTAGGAAAAATTTCTTCAAGCAAGGTATTGTCAAGCATTGGACCAGGCTGCCCAGGGAAAGGGTGATGTCCCCATCCCTGGAGGGACTTAAAAACCCTGTGGATGTGGCATTTGGGGACACGGGTCAATGGTGGCCTTGGCAGTGCTGGGGGAATGGATCTCAGAGGGCTTTTCCAACCTAAACAATTCTACAGTTCTGTGATTCTAAAAGCAGATTTCACTAACAGGGTTCCCAGGTGATGGGTGCTGGAGCCCTCCTGCCCTGTGCCCAGCCCTGAGCAGGGTTGCAGAGATGTTCCCCATCTAAGATGTTCCCCACAGTCCCTCTAAGCTTGGGATGGGTGTTACTGCTCAGGGTAAATACCCTGCTGAGACATGGGGAAAAATAGGGCTTATATATGCCTGGGTAAGTAGGAAAGCTTGGATACTGTTTCTGAAATCCTGGAGAAAATCCTAGGGACAGTCAATTTCCAGGGGGAAATTTAGGCTGAGAGTTGTTTTTATTGTTAGTCCTCTAACCACAAGAGAGTGAATTTGAATGGCAAACTGGGGACTCTTGGCAAAGAGTAGAAATTAAAGCAAAGCCTCTGTTCCAAATCCTTATGAGAGAAAGGGGAGGATGATACTGTAGGAACACTGGCCTGGAAGGATGTGGGGGAGTAAAGGAACAGAAGGAAAAATAACAACCAGCATTTTGACTCTGAATACTCAGTGCCATTCTGGCCCTCTGTGCATCTGGGAGAGGATAGAGCAGAGATGGAAGGGGTATGAGGAAGAAGAAGGATAACCAAAAGCACAAAATAACATGGATAACCAGAGGTTAAATGGGATTCTGTGCAAGGACTGACTGCAGAGGCCTTGTCCAGAGCTCCAGCGTGCCAGGAGGATGTGCAAGGGGAGTGTTGCTGTGTGCTGCCCTATCCATAAACTTTTCCTAGACAAGTTCTGTTGGTCACTGTCAGCCTTGCTAAGCCAGCCCAACCTTTGGTCTGGCCCAGAGTGGCTGGAAACAGAGCCTGATCTCCTCCTTTTGATTACAGCCAGTGCTGCTGTTTCATATGAGTCCTTGAGCAAATCACTTCCCCATCCCGTGCCTGAGTGCTGCTGTTCATAGATGGGACAATTCCCATGCTCTGTGGGGGTTCATTATTTTAGGTTCTTTTGGGCAGATACTGACTCTTCCTTGCATGTTTGTAGAGCATTTATCACGTGTGTGTGTCATCCCAGGTGGCCTTTCAGCTCTCACAATCATAGAAATTAATAACAAGAAATTCTGTCTCTTCCTCCTGTATTATGTTTTGCTCGTAAAATGTTGGCAGTTGCTGGGACAAAAACCTGCATTGAAGGCTGCTAAAGTGGGAAGCTGTGACCCCTGGATCAGCAGTGAATTGGTGCAGGCTGGAGAGTGAGGAGGGGATGTATCAGCTCTGTGTTTGCCTTTCTCTGCCAAGATCTGCCTTCAGAGATGTGGGGCTCAGCTGATCCACCAAAACCATTCTTGTATTTTCTTCCTTTGGCACAAGGTTCCCCCTACAGCCCTTAACCATGCGGCAGGGACAGAAAACCCCAAAACTGTCTGGTTTTGCAGACTGGCAGAACCCAATTTCTCAGTGACTCAGGAAGGGAAGGGACCTTCCAAAGCACTCTCAGTGTCTTTCAGATTCACCAGGCTCCGCATGAAACATTTTTATACTGAAATCAGAGGTGTGACCTTGTCAATAATTTAACTGAGGGACCAAAGACAGGCAGCTGAGTGCCGACATCAGCCTGTGCCATCCCCTTCTCTGGATGAGGACTTTGCACGTTTTCTTTTGTGGCCAGGCTGCCCTGCAGCTGCTGTCGCTGTTGGACTGAGTTAATTTCCCTCTTGCATGATCTTATCTCAGGTCTGCAAGGCAGAAAAGCTGGTGCAATAACACAAAGTCGTGACATTTCCAGCAAGGCACCAGTTTGGCTTTGCTCAGCTTCCCAGGGTCTTGTTTGCTGTTCCCAGACACCAAATGGAAATTTTCCTGTGTGCATAAATTACCTGTGGGTTCCCAAGGCTGGTTATGGGTGCAGCAGCTCAAATGGAAATGCATGGGTTGCTGCTCCTTTGGCTTTGGTAGATCTGTTTATTGCTTTGAAATAGACTTTAAAAATGAGAATTCAGCTCTCTTTGGGTTCAAGCAAATGTGGATAAATAGCATTTCTCAGTCTGGAGAGACTGATAAATCAGGATGTTGTGATGAACTGATTTGAGTCAACAGTTTTTTGGGTCTGTCAATCAAACTCCTAACCAGGCTAAATCAGTGATTACCCAGATCTGTCAACTGATTCACAATATTACAGGGTAAGGCCAGCAAATTATCTTCCACGTTTAGGACTAAATTTCAGAAGTGCTCTGCAGTTTCATTGTTTTCTGTACCTACAGAGAATTTCAGATTTCACGTGGCCCGTAGAGGTTTTGTTTGTGCTGTGGAAAAGGGCAGCCTTTCCCCTGGGAATTCCCTGTGCAGAGTACTTGCAGTTCAAAACAAAAAAATTGCAGCTTCTTCTTTGAGAGACCGAGGGGTGACTTTGACAATCCCAACCTCTTTCCTTGCTAATATTTGTTAGTCCTGCAGCCCAGAGGTAAGGGCAGCTCACAGTGAATCACAGAATCTTATCACATTTCTACCTCCTGCCATGAGCAGGGACACCTTCCCCTATCCCAGGTCATTCCAAGCCCCATTCAACCTGGATTTGAATATTCCAGAAGTGGGACAGCCACAGCTTCTCTGGTCAAGCTCTACCAGTGCCTCACCACCCTCAGCATCAAGAATTTCTTCCTGACATCTAATCTAAATATCTTTTCCTTTAAAACCACAGTGCAATCAGGCCACCACAAAAAAAATGAGTTTAAAAAGTGCCCTCTGCTTATTTCTTCCTTAGGGTTTGTCAGTGACTTCTTTCTGTGTCTGTCTCTGCCGAGTTTGTCTTCCTAGAGGACTGACACCACACTTGTCATGCCAACAGAAAATTTTCTGGCCCACTTGGTGGTCCTTGGAAAGCAAGCAGTACCAAGTGGCTGTCAGCACTTAGACCACAAACACTTGCTGCTGCTTTGAAAGATTGACCTCTGAAGCTTTATCCAGATAACATTGTGCAGGTTCTCTTGCATCAAATTGTTTCTTCATTATTTGAACAGATGATGGCAGCAAAATCAGGAGTTCACTCAGAGATACTCAAAATATCTTCTTAGAGCCACATCATATCACTGTCCTCGTCAGAGAGTGGGCTCTGACCTGTTCCAATCAGGGTAATGCCCTTTCAGGGTAAGTAAATTGTTACAGATTACTTTAATCTGCTTGGACAAACTCCAGATCTGTTCGTTTCTGAGCAGAAGGAGTGTGGCATGGGCAATGCCACAGCACTGGGTGTGTGTTTGGGGCAGCAGCAAACCCCACAGAGACTGGAGTCACACAGGAGCGGTGCCCTGTGCCCTGTGTGAAATAAATGGGAAATGTGGATAGCAGAGGATCTGAGGATAACTTAACCCTTTCACCTGCAGGGCTGTGCAGAGCTTGTCTTGGAGGTGATGGTGATTTTATGAGGTTCAGTGGGTGGCAGCAAACTTCACCAGTAATTTGGGATATTAATTTGTCTGCAAATCCTCAACCAAAACTGTTAATAGGTGCTGCAGAGAAAAGAGAGATTTTGATTCATAGCAGTCCCTGGAGAAGCCACTCCACAGCAATCAAACTTAATATATGAGGACCTACGCTGGAGATAGAAGCCCAGAGGGATGTGGAGGTAGAGCTGGTGCTTGGTTTGGTGTTCACTCACTCAAGCCAGGGCACCCCTCTCAGGTGCAGATAAAATCTGAGGGGGAACCAGGAGCTGCAGGCTCCAGGTGATGGTCAGGCACTGCTCCACTGTGCTGCTGAGTCTCACCAGTGTGGTTTTGCACCATCAGCCCCATGAAAGCAGGTTTGCTCCTCTGGGGGTCGAATTTGGCCTTGTGCTGTTTTGAAATGCAGCACAACAGAAACCAGGTCCTACCATGGCCCACACCCTGAAGCTGCCCATCTAGCCAGTAATCAGGATTGCTCCTCTTCTTCAAAGCATTTCCCTCCGGAGTTTTTTTTAAAGAGTTTGCAATCAGCGAGTTCTCCCCATGCAAGCTAAAAATGGAACTGCTTTTTCCACTTTTTGTCTGCCCGATGTATTTGTAGCTCCTTTACTTGGATAGGCAGCACCAGACTGTCATGTTCTGCCTCCTGCAAGAATTTTTGTCTGTCAAACTTGCTTTCTCCTCAGCCAGCACAGACTCAGTGAAATCTTTTTGTTTGATTGCCATCATCAGGTGTCTGGGTCATTACTACTGAGAAACACCCACGGAATTATAGCTGTGCTGAAGATATTTGCAGACTTTCCCTCTGTTTTCTCTGCTGGCTTTGAGTCTCCATTTGGCTGTAAATAGAATCAGAGAATCACAGAATGGTGTTGGTGGGAAGGGACCGTAAAGAGCATCAGTTCCAACTCCCTGCCATGGACAGGGGCACCTTCCACTATCCCAGGTTGCTCCAAAGCCCATCCAACCTGGCCTGGAACACTGCCAGGGATGGGGCAGCCACAGCCTCTGTGGGCAGCCTGTGCCAGTGTCTCACCACATCCACAGGGAACAGTTTCTTCCTAATATCTCATTTAGCCCTGCTCTCTGTCAGTTGGAAGCCATTCCCCCTTGTCCTGTCCCTGCAGGCCCTTGTAAATAGTTTCTCTCCATCTTTGCTGTCAGCTCCCTTCAGGTACTGAAAGGCTGCAGTGGGGTCACTCCAAAGACTTTTCCAGGCTGAACAATCCCAATTCTCTCAGCCTTTCCTCCCTGGAGAGCTGCCCCATCCCTCTGATCATCTCGGTGGCCTTCTCTGAACTCGCTCCAACAGGTCAATATCCCTCCTGTGCTGGACACCCAGAGCTGAACGTGGCACATCCTGTCAGTGCTGTCAGCTTTGGATTCCCAGTCAGCAGATGAAGATGCTTGTTTATATTAGAGAACTGTTGTGAGTGCAATTAATAAAGCTGCGGAGCTGAAAAGTAGTTGAAGAGCTAAATATCATTATGTAATGAGACCTCTCTCCCAGTAAATGATGTGAAAAATGATTTCTTGCGAAGAATAACAAATTGCTGTGGCTTTTTACCCTAATTGTAGATGCTTGATTCTAATTTGTTGTTTGTCATTTCCATGTAAATGAAGAGTTTTAGCTATAATTACCACATTTATGGCAAACAAGATATTATCATTTTCCAATGCTCACGAAGCACTGGCATGTTTAGAAATAGAAGAAGTGAATAATTATCCCCCTCGTGCAGCTCCAGGGAGGGGTCTGCAAGCCGTGGTATCCAGCTCTGTGTGCGGAACAGGTCTTGCACAAGATGCTGCTCAAAGGCAGCTGGTGCCATCAACCCTCTTCTGCATTTGGGGAGCCAGGACTCAGAGATGTGAAGTGACTTTCCCAGAGCACTCAGCAGTGCCCCAGGTTCCCAGATCCCTCTGGGCAGCAGCTTCTCGTCATCACTCTCACAACACAAAAGACAGCAGCAGAGCCATTGTTTTGGTTGGCACTAAATTCCCTGGTTTGTCCCCATTATCCCAGTTCAGAGAAGCTGTGGCTGCTCCATCCCTGGAATGTTCCGGGCCAGGTTGGACAGGGCTTGGAGCAACCTGGGACAGTGGAAGGTGTCCCTGCCCATGGCAGGGGGGTGGAACAGGATGGTCTTTAAGGTCCCTTCCAACCCCAACCTTTCTGTGACTCTGTGATCCTGGTGATGAGTCTCTCCTCCACCAAAAGCTGCCTTTTCCCTCACACAGTTTCCAGTGTCTGGAGTTATTTATCAGAATGCTGAGGTTTGTGACCACGGGAGGCTGCACAGCATCTGACCTGACCCCACCCCACTGGCGTGGGATGAGCCACATCCGTGTGAAGGCCTCGTTGTGACAAAAACCCAGAGAGTGTAATGTTCCACGGAAATGTCAGTCCCCAGTCAGAGACGAGCTGCAAGATGTCACAGTGTCAAAAAATGAGACTTGTAGTGCTGGGTTGCATCCCATCCCATCCCATCCCATCCCATCCCATCCCATCCCATCCCATCCCATCCCATCCCATCC
>VZTJ01001561.1:884790-927091 GCA_013397795.1 Orthonyx spaldingii | reverse complement strand
CGTCCCGTCCCGTCCCGTCCCGTCCCGTCCCGTCCCGTCCCAGGTACTCTGCTCCTCTGGCATTGAGGCTGCTGCCAGAGTTGGGCACAGCATGCAGTGAAGCCAAAGCCTTTGCCTGGGGGGGGTGACTCCAAAAACACCTCAAAATATTCCCCAATCGGAGCCTTTTCCCCTGGGAAATCAATTTAAGGCAGCTGCCAGGCTGTGTGGGGCCTGCCAGCATCACAGGCCAAGCACATGTCCCCTGGAGGGGCTGATTTCTGCTGGGAACGGATCCATCATCCTGCTGCCCGTGGAGGGAGGGTTGCCCACAGCCACTCCAGTTCCTGTAGGCACCAAGCAGCCTGGTGGGATGAGAATTATGTCTGTGATTTATCTTCCATTTCACCAGTGCTGTAGTAACACTTCCTGATGCCTCAGATCCTGTCGCTTGCCCTCGGGTTGAGCCGGCTCTTGAAGGGATGTACACAGGGTGCTTCCCTCCCTCACTCCACATGCTGCACACTGAGAGTGGCAGTGCTCATTCCAAGAGCTGTGCAGGAGGGAAAGGCTCGTTCCCACCGCCTTGGCTCCCTGCCCTGTGCCATTACCTCCCTGTCTGCCTCACTTCCAGGCACGGAGCCGTTCTGTGCCGTCGCTTTCCTGGAGCTCGGAGCCTCAGCAGCAGCTCGTACCCGGCTCCCCTGTGACCTCCTCGGTGACCTGTCCTCCAAGGAGTGCTGTAATTCCTGGGGTTCTCCTGGGTTTTTAGGGGATGAACCCTGCCACTGACTCAGCCATTTGTAGACAGAGGAATAAATCACTGGGAGTGTGGGGCACTGTAAAATCACTGTGCAACGCATAAGATCCTGCTGTGTCTGTGTTCTCTCCTCTCTTGGTTTGCTTTGCCCTTTGCTTGTTCCCTTTTACCTCTTTGTGGTTTTCTGAGGGCTCATTCCCATAGGTGTACCTGGAACATTAAAAGTAGTTGGGAATAGTTGTGGGAAAACTGACAGAGGGCAGGTTTAGATGGGATATTTGGGAGAAATTCTTCCCTGTGAGGGTGGGGAGGCCCTGGCACAGGGTGCCCACAGAAGCTGTGGCTGCCCCATCCCTGGAAGTGCCCAAGGTCAGATTGGACAGAGCTTGGAGCAACCTGGTCTAGTGGAAGGTGTCCCTGCCAATGACAGGAGGATTGGAACAAGATGTTTAAAGTAATGGCATCCTAAAGAAGATTTGTTTCCAAAAAATCCCATTTTACTGTGATTTAATGTTTGTGCTGTCTTAGCTCCCAGAACATCGCACAGAGATGGAGGTGTTACAGTAGGGGCTATTAAAATGTGAAGGAAGAGGCTCTGACCCAAGGAAAAGAAACACAAGTGACCTACTGGATGTGATCTATTATATCTTCAATATTCCCATAGTAAGGATGGAAAATGGAATGAGAGATTAATTTACTTGCCCACAGTTATACAAGAAGTTAGGAACAGGTGTCAGGAACTTTAAGCCCCCATTTGGTGTTTGATCACAAGAGAAATGAATCACAGTGGGAACTGATGCTCAGTTCTGGATGCAGGAGGAGTGTGGGATCAGACTTCTCCTTTTAGCAAACATAAGCAAGTTCATTTTCCTTTTATGACTAACACTGGACAATGCTGCTCTTCCCAAGTATTTGCAAGAAAATGAGTCTCTGTGATAACCAGATCTTATTTTTAGCATCTAATCGATGCTCAGGACTTTGTGGTTTAATTACTGGAATAACAGTCTAATACCTGTTTTTTCCTTTAAAGGTCAACTCCATCATTTTTGTTTCCAACCATTTAGTCCTTTATTGATCTTTATGTCATTTCATGGGGAGTGCTGCATCTTGACAGATGAAATAAAGGCCAAAACTTGAAATAAGAAAAATATATCCTTTTTCTTAAACACAAAGAAGGAAAATCCCCTATTTCAGCCCTGCTGCAGGCAAATCCTTCACACAGTGTCCCCAGGAAATAGGAGTCTGAAAATTACTTTTGTTCTTTATGGAAGGAAAAAAACAAAGCAAGAATCTTTTCCGAGCCTGATTAATATCAGACATAAACGGAAGCACAAAAAGAAATTTTGCAGTGTAGCTGCTGATCCTTTAAAGTAGATAAGGCCATGGGCTCTGTCAGGAGGGCAGGAAGATCTCTGTGATTTGCATTTGGAGAGGGCTGAATGAGCAATGCCCTCTCCTCTCAGCATAGGGGAGTATCACGTGGCTTCAGCCAGAGATTTGGAAGGTATTTAATCAAAAACAGCCACCTCTGCTGCTGTCCTCCAGCTGGAGTGAGATGCTGTTGGAGCAGAGGGATGTGTGAGGTGCTCTCCATCTGCAGCTTCCCCGCCTTTTCCACTCCTCCCATCACTGCGACCTGACATTTAGTTTTAATTTACAAAAATCTATCTGTCTTTGCCAGACTGTGGGGAATGGTGCTGGGTGATGGAGCGGAAACAGGCTTGGTGAAAAATGGGCATTAAAAGGAAGCACGGGGCCCAATTCCATCTTGCACTTTTTCTCTGTAAATACACAGGGTCAAACCCTCCAGTCATCCCTCAAAACCAGCAGTGATTTTAGGGGAGCTTGGTGCCAGAAAGAGCTGAAATACTGGCTGGGTGTAAGGACAGAGGTGCCCACAGCGTTTGTGCAGCTCAGCTCTGGCGTCGGTGGGCTCGGACGGCACAGCTTCCCCACGGACACCGAGCGCTCTGTGCTGTGTTTGTTGGGCTGGTTTCCTCTAATCCCTGAGGTGACCTGGGCAGATGGAAAGCACATCATGGAGGAGGAATTCCTGTTCTGCTGACAGGAGGAAGAATTGCTCTTCTAGGGCCGCATTCCTGCCGTAAGTCAGGAAATGGCGAACTAAGGATCGCGGTGCGCCTTTGATGCCTTCTCTTGGGACTCCCTAGAACAGAGGCTAGACCAAATTGAGAGAATAAAAAGCAGTTATTCATTCAAAGGCCTTCCAGGTACATTCAGGGCAGTCAGAGCCCACCCAGGGCCACACCCAAAATGGACAACAGGTCACAGGTTTTTCACGCTTTGTAGTTTTTGGTCCATTTGCATACCGGGGTCAGACCTCCAATTATAAGCTCAGGTAATGAAGTCATCTATCCCAAGCTTGCTTCCCCCAGTTCTCTGCTGTTTACATATTTTGGGGTCCAAGACAGTGAGGTGTCCTTGAGTTTCAGACCTGGAGAGGAATTGTTTTGTCTAACATGCAAGGACAGTAGCTCCAGAGTTACATGAAAAATACAGGAGCTGAAAAATCCTAAGGCATCACCTTAAAGCTTCTCCAAAAATCAGCCAGTAAGGTTGGGATCATGGAATCACGGAATGGTTGGGACTGGAAATGACCTCAAAGACCCTCTCTGTTCACAGCCCTCTGCAGGGTGGTGGGCAAGGACACTTTCCACTATCCCAGGTTGCTCCAAGCCCTGTCCAACCTTGCCTTGACTGCTGGCGAAGGGTAATTGCCCTGTAAATCTGTACCAGACATGCCAGTCATTAAATTTGTTGGATTTATATTCTGTTGTACTCTTGTTCTTGATAACTTTACTCAATTTTAACTGTTTAGACCAAGATTTTCCAGAGTGCTTGCCCCAGACTTTTAAAGAAAATTTTGGCTGAAGTAGTTCACCTGCTCCAGTGGGTGAATCATGGGAAAGATAAACCATTAATAAAGTTTTTACTGGAGACCTCTGAGAAAAAATAACTGTGTGGCAAAATTTTAGAATTGAGAATGCAGGGATTAGCAAAAACTCTGGAAGAGGTATATCAGTGCTCTGGAAAAAGCACTGGAAAAGCCTGGAAAGCATTCTTTCATAGAATGTGGCTCTTCAGCTGCTGCATCTGTGTAGTTCTATTTGGATAGGTGTATGTAAATAAACAGCACACAAATGCCACCTTAAAAAGGTTATTAAAGCTGCAAAGTCAAGGCTTGTGAGTAAAGAAAGATTTTTTCATCTTCAGCAGGACAACATTTTGATGAGGAGCCTCCAGGGAGACCTTCCAGGGCCTCAAGAGGCTCCAAGAGAGCTGGAGAGGGAGTTTGGACATGGGCATGAAGTGACAGGACGAGAGGGAACGGCTTCAAACTGCCAAAGGGCAGGGTTAGATGGGATAGTGGGAAGGAATTCTTCCCTGTGAGGGTGGGGAGGCCCTGGCACAGGGTGCCCACAGAAGCTGTGGCTGCCCCTGGATCCCTGGAAGTGTCCAAGACCAGGCGGGAGGGGGCTTGGAGCCACCTGGGATAGTGGAAGGGGTCCCTGCCCATGGCAGGGGGTTGGGACAAGGGGGGCTTTAAGGGTCCCTTAACCCAAACCAGTCTGTGATTCTCTGAAAGCTGGTGAATATGAACATTTTCAGCACACAGAGAACCCACGAGCTGAGGCAGGGTGGGTTCTCACTGCTGGCGAGTCCTGATGTTGTTCCAGGAGCTGTTCCAGGGCAGAGTGAGGGAGAAGCTGATCCCACGTGTGCTCCAGCAGAGGCATTGCCATTTCCATAAGCAAAGTTTGCATTTGCTCTCCCAGAGCAGACACAGCTTTTGAGCACAGTGTGATCCAGTAAATATTTAATCCTACAACAAATTGTGACAGCCAGTTCACAGCAACTCCCTGCTGGTGCCTTTTACTCTTAGGATAATGGCAGGGTTGGTGCCTTGGCTTGGATTTAACATCTTGTGCCTGCCTGGGGCCACTTAGGGAGAAACAAAGAGTGTGTAGATGTCAATATGTCTTTTGAAGGCCCCCCTGAAGCACTGAGTTCACAGAGAAATGCCAGGGCACAAGGGCAGTGCCTTTGCCAGCCTCTGCACGGGGCTACTCAGTGTGGGCAGATCAAAGTGGAAAACAGCTTAAAGAGTGCAAGGGAACAGGAAAAGGAGGAACCAGACCTAATGCCATGGGGAAGGCAGTGCCAAAAGGATTGATAAGGCCAGCGAAGGAGTTGGGAAGCCCGTTTTTATTCCTCCTCTCTGGTTGAGTTTTCTCCCCATCTCCATTTCTCTTCCCAGAGATTTGGGCAGGTTGTGGCAGTCTTGGGTTGCAGCCAGGCTGGGGTTGCAGCTGGACAGGCAGGGAAAAGGGTGTAGATGGTACAGTTCAGAGACCAGACAGTGCCATGGTAACTATTAAAGTTCACTGGGTTAATTCAAAGTTCAGCCAAGCAAAATTTTTATCTGAAAACGCAAATGGCAGTTGTCAGTTTGACATTTGTTTGATTATCCAGCTGTTCCAGTCTTCTCGAGTTGGGCATTCATGCATCAGCATTCCCATCAGGTAGGTGTAGTTGTTCTGGAATTAAAAATATGCTGTCTTCCAGCCAGATGCCATTTTCTTTATTATTTATTTGTGCTAGTAAGTAAATTGAAAATTGTGCTTTTTTTAAGGAAAAGGAGCTGATGCACCCTTGTGTCATTAAGTTGTCAGAGCTGAGCAGATGAAGCACAAGGCATTTCTGCAAAATTGTTCTCACAAGTCTCATTTGGGAAAAAAGTTTAACCTGCAAGAGAAAGGGATGAAATCTGTAATGAAACAGGGCAGGTTGCTTGGTATGTACAGACTGATTGAAAGTAATCAATCTTTCCTTATTTTTTACGCTTTAACCAGCTCTCCTTTGTGCAGGTTTGGATTAGATATTAGGAAAAAATTCTTCCCTGTGAGGATGGTGAGGCCCTGGCACCAGGTTGCCCAGAGAAACTGTGACTTCCTCATCCCTAGAAGTGTTCCAGGCCAGGTTGGACAGGGCTTGGAGCAACCTGGGATGGTGGAAGGTGTCCCTGCCCATGGCAGAGGGATTGGAACTGGATGAGCTTTAAAGTCTCCTCCAACCCAAACCATTCTGTGAATGAGGAATGAGAACGAGTTGTTGGCCCCAAGGAGAAGCAACATCAAACCCCAGCCATGTTGTGTTGGGGAATGGGAAGAGCAGGGGAGCAGGCAGGTGTGGAAGAGGGGAATGGATTTTCCTTAGGGAAGAAGGCGATGGCAGATGTGTGCTGAACAGCTTCTCTGGCTCCTGAGGTAGGGATGTCTCTGAACTCAGACAGATGCAAAAGCAATTAACAGTAGCTGTTAGATCAAAATCTTTTCATGTTCTGAGCATGACTGTTGTTTTCAGATTTCCCAGAGTGAAGTTTGGTGCTGCTCTCTCAGCCTATTGCATTTAAGGAACTGCAGGTGTAGTGATAGGGGCAGGTTGCCTGATCCCCAGGTTAGTTCTTAGCCATAAAAGCCTCCTTTTTCCCTGCTTTTGGGGAGTGTGTAGGAGCCTGGGTGCCACATTTTCACCCATGGTCTGGTGGTCATGGTGGAGAGTTATTAAAAGAAAAGGTGATGATCAGCAGCAAGATGGAGTTCTGGAATGAAGCTGTAAGTGCTGGATTTGAAGACCAGGCGACATCTGCAGGGATGAGTGACAACGAGCCACAGAAAACCAGAATTGCTTTAACTGATGATTAAAAAAGAGAATATGATTAAAACAAGCTGATTAGATGAAACCAAAGTGACAAGACAAAGCAGCAGGGCATCCAAGAGGGGAGGGGGGAGACAGAACTGATGACAGTAGGGCATGAATTATTGATTGAAATCTCCACCAGAAGTCTTTGCGTTTTCTTATCTGTGAAGGGAGAGAGTGAATGAGAAGCGAACAGAATTATTAAGCAGCTTTATCATTGCATTGGAGTGGATAATTAGGCAATTAAGATTACTAAAAGTTGGCAAAGCAAGAGACCCCGAGGACTTGTGCTCCTGATTTCAGAGGAGGGTGGAGAGGGAAGCAGGGAGAAGCCTTTGGTGAGGGATTTGATGGTGCATTGTGGTGAGGCTGGAAGGCAGAGCCAGGCTCTGGCACCCAGTACCCTGCAGCTGCCGTGGCAGAGAGGGGCACAGGAGACCTGGATAATGAAAAAGAACTTCCTTGAAAATGGACAGTCCTTGGAACAGCAGCAGGGAGGGAGATCAGGAGTGAAGGCCTCAACATGAAAAGGACCTGGACCCGAGGGAGTCCAGAGGAGACCACAAAGATGCTCTGAGTGCTGGAGCAGCTCTGCTAGGGAGCCAGGCTGGGAGAGATGGGAGTGTTCAGCCTGGAGAAGTCTCTGGTGAGACCTCAGAGCACCTCCTGAGCCCACCTTTTGGCATCCAGTGCCATGTACCCTCAGGTGTCACCTGCTGTCCCTCCTGAGCCTCCCGCCTGCACCCGCCAAAAGCTGAGCTGTCAGAAGGGTTTTGCTCACGGGGGTTTGTGACTGTCCCTTTGGGCCAGGTCCCTCCAAGGAAGGGCCAGGCAGACACCACAGGCTGCTGCTTACCTTGGCAAATGAGCCTCACTTAGCTTTTGAATAGCTGGCTGCACATTTTGAAGGGGAAAGCTGGGTAAAACTGACTAAAAATAGCACATTGCATCTGTAACTGTCTGAATTCATCCTGGGCTGCTCTGAGGCCAATGCCAGGTGACCGTGCTCCTCCTCTGTTCTCCTGACTGGCTTAATCTTAAGCTATATGTTATTTAAAATTAATTTGCAGAGATGCAGACGTTATATAAATCACTGAGGAAATGTCAGATTATGTATGTAATTTGCAGAAGTGCTCCACATTCATCTTACTTAGCTCCCCATGAAACCAAGGGATCAAAATTAAGCTGAGGCAGAGAGTTTGGACCAGTCACCATCCTTGAAGTGCTGTGGAAGATGAGCCAGCACTGCAGACACTTGTTAGTAATTCACACCCAGACACTCTTGTAATTTCTTCAGGACATTCAGTGATCAGAGAAGGAGGAAGAAAGGGGATGATGAAAAATACATGGACGAGAGTATTTCTTACTAATTATTTGCTTCCCCTCATTGGCAAGTCACCTGGTGTTCTTGGAGAGCGCTGCGTTTTCGTGGGAAGGTGCCAGCCAAGATGTTCCTCTCCCAAGACCAAGTTCAGAATATTAATTATGGATACTGTTGCATAATTAGAATCTGAAGCCCAGAATTAATGGATGGTAGCTGCTTAGCATTGATATCAATTCTAACTTGAAACAATGCTCTGTCTCCTGCCCACACCCCGTGGTGTCCACAGGTGGGTAAATCATTGGAGCAGCGAGCATTTGGTGACACAGTGGTTTGTCCTTTCCTCAGAGGTGTTTGAACAGTGTTGTGCATTAGTGACATGAAAAGTGTTTGTAATTCATGGTCATCCAGTGCTCCTTGACTTGTCCTGGCCCCAGCCTGACAGGCTGCAGCGTCTGGGACCTTGGCTGTGACAGCTCCACACTCTGCTCTTTTCTGGTGCAGTCCTGCCAGGACATTGAAGGGTTTCTGACCTCCTGCTGCCTGAATCTCATTAATTTGGGGCCATTATTTCCCTCTAGCAGAGGTCAGAGGTTGTGGCTGCATTAGAGCATCCCCTGGAGAGGCACCTAGTCAGGGAGAAATCACCTTGGGTTGTTTTTCCTGTGGCCTGGGTTGATTCCCAGAGGCACCTGGCATGCTCTGCATGGCTGAAGACAAGGCTGGGTTTAATAACAAACAAATGTGTAAGAGCAAATAAAGGTTTGTACTATCGAGCTGGTGGGCCCCAGCGGGCGTGCTGCTGCTGTTTTGTGGAGAAGAGGGGACCAAAGCCAGAATCTGTGTTCATTAAAAATAGGTAACAGAATATTCTTAGCTCAGCCCCTGCCTCTGCCTTGGCAGAAATACTCCGGAGTTAATTGCTGCCGTTGTTCAGCTGCAGGAAAGTGGGTCGGCTATTGATGAGATCACTGATCCCATGGAATTGTTGTGAAAGATGTAAAAATAGGCTTTGTGCTCAGCTGGAGCCTGGGCCAGCCCAGCACACCGTGCACACGCTGCAGGCGCACGTGTGGCTGTCCTGGTGTGCACGGGGCACGCTGTCCCCAAGCCCTGTGTGCCTGCAGCTGTGTGGCTCAGCCACTGCCACCACTCCTCCTGGCAGTGTCACAGCTGGAAACCCAGCCCAGGGGAGCCATGGATTTCCTTCCTTTCTGGGATTCCACTGGGATTGAGACCCAAGGCTTGCAGGCTTGGGCTGGCAGAGGAGGATGGTGGTGGCACCTTCATGAATGGAGTTTTTTTATGGCTTAGCTTATGCAGGCCAGGACTAATGGTGGGAAGAGTTGATAAAAGTAGACCTCTTGTCCTCTTGTAATGCTGTGTGTGTCTGTCTCATGGATAATTCATATTTTTCCTCAGCTCCCTGTCAGAGATAAATGCACCTGTACCTCTTTCACACGTGTTCACCTTTAGCTAATTTGGGATCCTTTTGTTTGGAAGGTGTTATGTTGCTAACACTTCAAAGGGAATATTCAAATGGCTTTGAACTTGTGGGACATCTGAGACATAAAATAGCCATTTACTGCTGGCCCTGCTGTGCCCTCTCCCCACTGACAGAAAGGCTCCTTTCAGACGGGTGCTCTGAGTGCTCCACATGCACGTGCAGACCCTGATACTGCTAATTCAAGCTTTGAAGTGATGTTTCATAACAAAGCAGGCTTGGAAATAAGGTCTAAATCCACGAAGTGTGTGTCACATTTGGGATTTAACACGCCCTGGAAGAAATATCCCTCAGAAGGACGTTGCTGCATCCGAGTCCCCTTGTGCCTGTGGCATTGTCCTCCTGGCGAGATAGAAACCCTTGAAAAACACAGTTGCTGAGCCCTGAAAAAACCCAGCATGGAACTGTTTATTGCTTCTTACCTATGAGCAGGAATTTGTTAAAATCCTAGTGGATCTCTGTGGGCATTTTACCCTCGGTGCAGTGCAGTCACCAGTGCCCTGTGGGGTGAATGACTCCTGCACCCACTGCTGAGCCCTTGCAGCTCTGTGAGATCAGTGGGTATTTCATCCCAAAGCCCCTGCCATTACAGAACTTTAATTCTCATCTTTTACAGGACTTACTGAACTGTTAGGAGAAGAAAGTCGCAGAGCTGGCAGTATAAATTTGCTTGGTTTAGTAATTGAGCATCTCCAGTGCTATTCCAGTCCTCCAGTGGCTTCCCAGAGCAGGCAGTGGCTATTCCAGAAAAGCAGGGGAATAAAAGACAGTGAATAATAAATTTTTAGCCAGCATTACAGGCTATACCAAATACAGGGAAGACTATCCATGTGCAGGAGGCCAGTGGAAGGGGATAACTGCACTGGAAGGGTTTCTCCTGGTCAGACACCCCAGTGTGTGTATGAGAAGTGATGGTCAAAAACCCACAACCTGAAATACTGGTTTTTATCTGCCTTTTTAAATCACTCTGAAGGTGTGAATTGCTCAGGCAAAGGTGAGCTGCTTGCCTGCCAACTCACTCCAAGGGTTTCTCGTGTTGATTTACTGCATTTGCTCTTTCTCATGAATAAGAGGGGAAATCTAATGTAAAACCTTATCAGCTTGTCAAGTTAATCGCTGCCTATTTTAATGTTATCACTATCATTTGTTACTAATTAATATAAGTAGCATGATTACAGCTTTTTTTTTTTTCCTTATTTTTCAGTGAGAAGCTGGATGGAGAAGCTGAAAGATAAGGTAGGAGGCTCAGTGTTTCGGTTCCTGTCAAAGCAAAAACACTTTCACTTGCAGGAATCAACAAACTCTTGTCAGTGCAGTTCTTTATCTCTACACAGGCAGTTGAAAAAGGGTTTACAGTTTCCTCTGGGAGGCAAATGAACCAGATGCTGCTGGTGTATGGTGGTGTGAATCCACAATAGATGGGTGGTAACTAAGGGCAGAAGGAGGGACAGAGGTGTTTGATCGATTTCTCTGCACCAGAAAATGACCTTGTCAGACAACCCAAGTTACTTTTTTTATTTCCCCTTCCCATAGAATAGTTTTGGTTGGAAGGGACCTTTGAAAGTCCCTCTAGTCCAACCCCTCTGCACTGAGCAGGGATAACTTCCACCAGGTCAGGATCAGGTTGCTCAGGACCCTGTCCAACCCGACCTGGACTGTTTCCAGGGATCCCAGTGCAAGAAACTTAGTTCCACCCCTTTTCTCTAAGTACTAAGCTCAATTCTGCATCCAAGCCAAGAGGTTCTGGTGCTGCTCTCTGGTGAGAGGCTGCATGCCATGCCAGAGCCTCTGGATGAGACCTTTCCTACCTCCACGTGCTGCAAATCCCTGCAAGGAGAATGATCAAACACAGTAAAACTGACAAGGTAACAGACCCTGATCATTCCTCCCTGGTGTCACAGGGGGTTGGCCCTTGGAATCAAGAGTTGTGCCAGCCACAGGCAGTGATTCCTCTTTAAGCTCTGCTGCCCTGGAGCAAATATTGACATTTCAGAATGGTTGTGAAGCCTTCCAAGTGTTGTGTTGCTGACAGCAGAGCTGTGAAGCTGGAAATGAGGTGACAGCAAGAACATGTCGTGACTCAACAGGCCCTGGAAATTCTTGAACAGGATCAGAGTCAATAGAAACAAAAACCATCACAAGGCACAATGACTCGATAGTGAGCTCTGAAAACACATCTCTGAGCTTAGGCAGACTCTCCCAACCAACCCAGCCTTCCCATGTGGTCCTCAACAAATTTCAGCAGCACTTTTTCCATCAAGGCAGAGCAGAGAGACAGGGTCTGGGTGTCTGTTTTCCAGGACTGGGACGTGGGAGGGTTTAAGGTGGGTTCCTGCCCAGCCCTTGCTGAGTTGCCTTTCTGCCTGCACTAGGAAAGAGGCAAGTCTAGAACCAGCTCTGCTCACAGCAGAGCTCCTTGGCCTGGGCTTCATCCAGAGCAGATGCTGAAAGGACAGAGAATGGTTTTCCCAGCAAAGGTAAAGAGCAGCCACCAAGGCTGGTTGTGTGCCTGGAGGGAGTGCAGCATGCACAGGTCACCTGCTCATGCCCACACGTGGCACAGCACGAGCCTGGGGACATCAGTTCTTGTCACTGAGGCTGTAGCTCTCACTTCTTTCCTCCTGTCACCTCGTTGGCCGCCTCTGTCCTTCCCTGTTGCAGAGGGGCTGCATGTTCCTGGCTCCAGCAGAGCTCTGGAGGGTCTGGACCTCGTGCAGGCAGAGCCAGGACTGTGTGGCAGTGCCCAGCACGAGCACTGGTGTAACTGAGGATCCACTGGTGTCCACTTAAAAGAGCGAGACTCACTCCTGAGCCGCCTCCCTCCTTTGGGGAAGGGCAGATCTTCCACCTGGCTCACGCTTTCCCTTAGAAAAGCCCAACAAAAAACACTCCCTCCACCCCCAACCAATTGCTGGTGTAGCAAATCACTTGCAAATAAACCTGTTCACCCCATTCCCTCCTCTTCCTAGTTGACTTTATCAGTCTTATGTGCTCCTCTCATTTGCCCCTGTCCTCTGTTTTATAATCCCTCCATCCAGAAGAGAATTCCAGCACATGATGGCCCATCCCTGAGAGAGATTCCTTCCCTGTCCCTCGGGTGTGGGGACTGTGGGACCAGGAGCACAGGGTCAGGGACAGATTTATGTCTGGTCTCCTGCAAGCACTGTGCAAACGCTGCATTTGGTATGGCAAATAATGGACATGAAGCTCCTCTGAAGTTCTCTTGCTGTTATCTCAAAGCCCAGCAGGGCCTGGAAGGTCATGGGCATGGATTGGGTGTATTAAAAGCATCCCTAAAGAAGCTACATTTTCCCCATAAAGGGGAAAAAATGTGTTTTTGGAGCTGCCTGTGAAGTGAGGTTTTCTGTCAAGCAGGTGCAGAAGCCCTCAAAAGTTGGGCTGCAAGACACAAAAGGGCTGGATTTGTGTTACCTGACGGGTTTTTGGGGTATAAAACATTGATCTGGGTGCTGGGGTAAACCTGTAAAAGGCCATGGGCTGGTCAGGTGTGATCAAGGCTCAGAGACAGGCTGAGGAGTTCATTGTGATTGCTGACATGGAAACTCAACTGGGCAGCAGCTAAAAGCCGCTTTCAGTCTCCCCTCGCTCCCCATGCCAGCAGCAAAGTTCCAGAAATAGAAAACCCCCCATGCTGCACTAATTAGGTCACCCAATTAAGGCACCTTAATTGCCTCACAGGCACAGAGCCTTCAGCTGTGTCCTCACTAACCTCCTTTTTCAGGAGCTGGGCGCAGAGCCGCAGCCCCTTCCCAGCACCTGAGCTGAACGGGGCTGGGTTTTCTGGGAGGGTGTTCAGGAAACCTGAAGGAGGCAGCTGAAGATCCCTCAGGCTTTGGGATCCAGACACAGACGTGTTACTGTTTAAAGCACTGAGAAGGATCTGGAAGGGTTTGGGGAAGCAAACCAGCCCTTGTTGGCATCGTGTCTGCCCCCAGATGAAGGCAGTTATTTTCATTCTCCAGGTGAGTGTACAAAGGCAGGGCAGTGCACCTGAATAGCTTTTTTTTTTTTTTTTTTTTCCCTTCCAGTCAGTGGATTATGGAAGAGAAGTAATTATGGTGTGTGTGCTGTGGGTCTGTGTTGTCTTTGGAGAGCACAGATGAAGACAGGTGGTTGTAAGCAATGGGCTGAGGCTCACCAGGAGCTGCCTGATAGTGCTCAGAACTGGTGCCTGTGTCCCTTGGCAGGTGTAAAATCTATTTTGGGGTGTGTAGAAGGCAAAGGGTGAGGCTGTAGTGGCACAGCAGAGGACTCTGGCTGCAGTGTGAGGAGAGGCAGAGCTACTGAGGGCTGGACCTGCCTCCCTTGCAACTCTGAGCCCACCAGCCCAAATCAGGTGAATATGCTGAAGCAATGTCACTTTAAAACTTAGGTTTGCTTTCATTTAAAGCAGTAAAATACAAAATAACAAGCGCTTGGGAATATTTTCCTAAGGATTTAAAATGTTTAGATGTGCAATTCTAAATTAGTCATGCTGTCTGTATTTTTTTTAATGAGCAGTGCAAGCATACGGATCACGGTGATTAAATTAGAGCTGGTTTACTTCTGCTGTGCTCCCCTTAAGGCCAGCTGAAGGTGTGTGTGTGTCCTCTGTGTCATGCAGGTGAGCCCTTTCTACGCAAAGCCAAAGTGTTTGGTTCAAAGATTTTGAATACAAAGCCAAGGAGGCCTTGGAGTGGCTCGAGACCCAGGTTTTCCTTCATACCCTGCATCCCTAGTGACAGACACTTCACCCCAGCACTCACCCAAATTATTCCCTCTCCTAAAGGCAAGCAAGCACTGCAGGGTCTCAGCTGTCACCAGTAAATATCTGCCAGAAAAAGCTGAGCTGTGCTGGTGACCAGCTTGGTCCTGGAGTGGGGCTTGCTTAGCCCCTGGAAGCAGGAATCATCCTGTGCAGGCAGGTGTTGGGGACTCAAACCCAATAAACTTTGAGGAAATCACCATAGGGATCTATTGCAGTCCTTGGCTGCTGAAAATGACTCTGAAAGGATGGCTTTGCGAGAGTTTCTCTGCTTCTCTCTTTTCCATTTAGGCAGGATACATGTCAGGCATGCTGGTTCCTGTGGGAGTTGGAATAGCCGGAGCCCTCTTCATCCTGGGAGCACTCTACAGCATCAAGATTATGAATCGCCGGAGGAGAAACGGCTCAAAGAGACATAAAAGAAAGGTATGGAAACTGCCAGGGAAAGGTATGGAAGCTGTGAGCCCTTTGGGCTGTAAAGCAAACTCAGCCTGGGTAGGGTCTGTCTGAGCTGGAGTGTCCGGGGTGCCTCGGTGACGGGATCGGGGCATCCGAATCCTCCTCACGTTTTGTCCCTTTTGGCACGTGGACCTCTCTGATGTTTGTTTTCCTCCCCCAGCAGAGGGAATTTAACAGCATGCAGGACCGAGTCATGCTCTTGGCCGACAGCTCTGAAGATGAATTTTGAATGGAACTGCAGTGCCCTTGGGAGAGCCCGTGACTTTTCAGGGGATGGCGGGGAGGAGAGCGGGGAAGAAGAAGAAGAAGAAGAAGAAGAAGCGACTTTTCTGCTGCCCCGCTGCTCCCTGGGCTGCCCTGAGCAGGGGTGGTGTCCCCAGCCCAGTGACAATGACAATGCTACGCGCTACGTGTGCCACCCGTGATGTTTGTTTTGATACAGTAGTGGAGATCTCACACTCGCCCCCGGCGCCTCATTCAGAGCCACAGCTGGAGCTGATCCATATGGATGATTATTTTCCTCTTGCCCTGGTGCACTGTTTTGGTCCTGGCTGGCAGTAATCTAATCATCACAATAGCTCTCACCCATCCAAGGAATGGAAATCTTTGCTGTGAATGACTTCTGTCCAATTCATTTTAAATGTTACATTACCTGAGCTAGAGTTCATTAGTGCTAAGATTAGCTGCTCTGCTTAATTAATGAGTTGTAAGCCTGAACTGTATCCCTGGCTGCCCGAGAAGTGCCCATGTACAGGGTTCTTGATACAGATTGAAGCACATTTCTGCCCTTGGGTGCCCCCACTCTTACCCCTTTCTTCCTTCAGCTCTGCTCCACGCTGCTTGGAGACACAGGAATGGCCTCAGCACTTGATTTCACCACAGAATTTCTTGTCCATTTTCAACCAGCACTGTCTGTTACAGCACAATAAATACCAGCGCTCACCTACTGACGGGTGGTCTTGCATGGATCTCTTGGCTTTTGGTCAGTGTGCAAGGAGGTGAGAGAAGAGGCAGGCCAGAGACTTCCCCAGCTTCTGCCTCCTGTTGGAAGGACACTGGTTCCTGGTTCATCTCTTTGCAAGGCTGCATTCCCATAGGGATGAGAGTGGAGCCTCTGTGCCCCTCTACCCCACTGGAAATTGCATTTTCAGCCCCTGAAAGATGCATGAACAGCACTTTTAGGGGATCTGGATGGGTCGTGTCTCATAGAATCACAGAATGGTTTGGGTTGGAAAGGACTTTCAAGGGACCTGGTTCCAACCCTGACACCTTCCACTATCCCAGGTTGCTCCAAGCCTCATCCAGCCTGGCCTGGAACACTTCCAGGGATGGGGTATCCACAGATTCTCTGGACAACTGGTCTCCAGACCACAGAATACAGAAAGGCACTAAAGTCTGTGGAGCAGGTGGCAGTCACTGTTGAGGGATTCGTGGCTAACAGTGGGAAAACAGCAAGAGCTGGAGAGATGTTGGCTGTGGGGGGTGAGATGACCACACAGGGAACCCTTGGACATGGGGAGAAGGTGGATTCAGAGGACAGATGGATGCAGGGGGTTGTGGAGGTGCCCTGTTAGCCGTGGTTACAGAGGGAGACAGTGCCTGAGGTGTCACAGGCATCGAGCAGGGGAGATGAATGTAGCTTTGCACAGAAATGCTGTCAAAATAGCCAGAAAAAGGGCTGCACTATTGATCTCTGCTTCCCATTGTGGAATGGCAGAACATCCATGTTTGTGAGGTGGGAATTGCTGTTCTGCAGAGAATCATCCTTCATGTGAGGAGCAGTGACTGTTGCAAGAGGAGAGCTGATCAGAAAAGTAAGGGCAGACCACACATCTGCTGAGATTAAATCCCAGTGAGCCTATGGAGGGGCGGGAGGGAGGAGAGTTTGAGGAGGGGCAGGAGCAGGATTTCATTCCCTGTGAAGGTGGAAAGGCCTGTGAAAGGCAGATGGTGAGCAAAAGTCTCGTGGAAGTGTCAGTAGGATTGCAAGGCAGACAGGACATTCAGAAGACCCGAGGTGAGCTCTCTCTTGGGAGCATCAGGGCCTCTCCTGAACATTAAATCCTCGGATGTGATGGGCAGCTCTGAACAACCAGTGCTCTTCAGAGCCCAGGCACTCCCCTGTGAGCCTGTGACACCCACTGAGTCACCTGGACAAGGACAGGTGGGACAGCCAGGTTTCAAAATGCTGCTGCTGCTAATGCTCAGTCTGCCAGTCCAGCAGCTGTGTGTGGTACCTCACTCGTTCAGCCTAGAGCAGGGTGGGAAGAGCAGCCCATCGTCATGTTGGGGGGTTCTTCATACCCTAATCCCTCCAGGAGAGGCTTCCCAGACAGGGCTCCACAGTGCATCCCTCGCATTTTTGTTCCTGAAGCTTCAACCAGGAGAATTTTGTCTTGCTAAAAGCAGCCCCACGCCTTGAACAGGCACTGGCTGGCAACACACCATTAAATCCAAAAGTAAGGCCTCTTCCTCATGTCATAAGTGGTCTCACTCCAAGTTTTTCTTCCAGACAGATCTCTCCTTGTTTTCTTCTGATTCCTAAGCCTCTTGGAGCTTGGAGGTGCTCAGGAGGTGTTAATAGTCCAGGTGAGCATTCCTGGCTCTCTTGCAGCATTGGCAATCAGGAAATGTTGTCCCTTGGTCTCTTTGATGATTTATTCCTGGAAAGGCAGGGTGGGGATTGCAAAGAGGAATGACTTCTCCTCTTTCCAGGTTGCTGGAAATCACCTCTGGAAAGGCTTTTCTTTTAGGTGCAGTGCCAGAGAGGCTGGAAACAAGACTCCCAGGCAGCTGCAAGGTGTTCTTGAAATGCTTCACCCTGGTCCAGCCTGGGAGACACCGAGAATGAGCAGTGACAAGGGGCATTGGCCTCTGCAAGAGGGAGTCTGTCCTGGAGCACAGGTGAAATACCTGCTAAAACAGAGCTGCTGGGTCAGTCAGGAGCAGGAGGAGGGAAGGCTGCAGGGTGCTGGTTTAAGTGCCCCAGCTCTGGCAGCTCAGGAGGATCCTTATGGATGGGTTGTCAGTTTGATGGATTGGGAGGATGGGTGGGGAGGTGCTGTGGCCTTTTGTTGTATTAATAAATCCACAGCTGGGGAAACACTGGCTTTCTGCAGGGCCAATCAGTTTCCCTGTCTCTCTTCTCCCTCTCCAGCACAATGAATTTAAGGAATTAAAGGCAACACTGCAGTCAGAATGATGAAGGTGGGGTTTTACTGCATCTGTGGGGGACCCTGCTGTCCTCAGAACCAGACTTCCCTCAGGGAGGACATGGCAGGGGTGGCTTGGATGCTGGAAGTCAACAAGAAAGGGAGGCCCAGTTCAGTGTAGGCTCTCTGGTCTCTGCTGGAATCAGGCTTAGGAGCTAGAAAGGTTTCCCAAAGATTTTTCTTGTGATCTCTCTGCAGTGCCAGGCCTGACTCTGGCTCTGAAATCCACCACCCAAGGATGGGACCTGACCACTGCTGGCCAAGTTCCCGAGCTGCCCAGCAGTGCAGAGATGCCAAGTGATGGCCATTTGGAGTGGAGGTTTCTGTGGAACAGTTGGTTTTGGTCAGTCCTGGAGGCTCCCCATGTCTTCAGCTTGACCTGGAAGCAAGGTGGACAGTCAGGACCAGCCTTGGCTCCAGGGAAACTGTAAAAGCCTTTGGAGCTCAGAGTTTTCTGCATCAGTGCAGTGTCTGCAGGTCCTTAAAGCACAAGCATCCCTCAGCCCCCTTCCCTTCTCATTCAAGGCCAATAGACTTTGGATTGGGCTCTTAAAAATATTCTCTGCACAGCTCCTGGAGTTTGATTCATTCCCATGAAATGATCAGTTGGCAGCAGGGAGGGGACGGGGGGTCCAGGTGGGAGCTGAAGCTCCGGTGGCCTAACGCTGCAGATTTAATCTGCACCTCTGCATTGCCAAACCAGCAGATTCTTTTGGAAGAGGCAGGGCAAGGAAAGCAGCCAGGAAGGGCCCTCCTCGTGCTCTGTGCTGAGTGAACTGCAAGCCCTGAGTGCTGAGGGAGGTGACACTGGCACGGCCACGACGGCGCCTTCGCTGCAGCAATAACAACCCCCGGACTCCACACGGGACGAGTCCCTCACCTCTCTCCTGCATTTTCCTGATAGCACAAGCCAGAGTTTATTGTAGGCACCACACAACAGCTTTGGCACCTCCAGCCCCATTGCTGGCAGCAGGACCCAGCCTGCCTGGCAGCTCTTGCCCCCATGGAATGCACCTCCAGTACACAGCTGCTGATTCCTGCAGGTGTCTCTGAGGCCACATGTCCACCCTGGTGAGGCCTCTCTGGACTGCACTGCTTCCCCACAGTGGTGTCAGCAGTCCTCCTGCTTCCTTGTGGTTTTCTATTTCGGACAGGAACAACTCCTCATCCTGTAGCTATGGAATGTAGCACTTTGTTAATGAAAACATTGGGAAATAAAAAGCTGTCCATCATAGCTCACTGCCAGTGCCTCGTCTCCCTGATGTGTGGTTCATTCACTTGTGTCTCTGGTGAAAATGGGAAGTGATGCTTGGAAGGCTTGAGTGTTGTGTTTCTTTCTCCAGGCTGGGCTTGCAGGGGTCATAGGAGCCATGGGGAACCTCAGCCTGGGGGTTTTTGGGGTGGGATTTACCTGGAGGTAGGTGTTTGCCATAGGCTGTGATGAGTGACACCCCAAAGTCCCTCGGTGTGGTTTGCAGTGGCAGGAATGAGCCCCAACAGTGACATCTCTGTGCATACCAGGCCATTTTTCCTTTGTTTTGTCCTCTTTCTGCTTTGTCTGTGCCCAAATCTTCCAAGCCTCCAGCAGTAGGATGGCTGCCTGCCCCTCTCCCGTCTCCCTCCACTAACAAGAGCCAGCAAGAACTGTTTGTCACTGTGTGTATTTTCTCTAATGGAAAATGGCTTGTTCAAAACAAGAAATTCCCAGGGAAATAGCTGCTTGGGGATTGCACGAACACATTCTTTGCTAATTGGTAGTTGCCAAAAACAATCTGTATATTCATGAAGCTGTTTGCTGCACTGCTGGCTTTTTCCAATGAAAAAACAAGACCTGCTGAAAGAAGATAAACAATGACAATGTGGTTTTTTTCCCCCCTAGGTTTATTTCCTAAGGAAATTGCTCTCTGTGATTTCGCTGCCTCACTGTGAGCCTTTGTCCATCAATGTCTCCTTCCAATGTCCCTGACTCTGCCAACCAAGCCGGGGGTTTGTGACAATGGGGGAGAGGAGAGACCATAATCTAAAAAAACCAAGAAAAGAGTGTGTGGAGCCGTTCTGAGGCTGCAGAAGTCCTGGATTTACAGCATTTTTATGTGGTTTGATGGAGAGGAAGAGCTGGATGTCCTGGAAATCATCAGGGTTCTTGCCCTGTGTGGGTTCCCTGGGGCTGAGCAAAGCCCAGGCTGAGTCTGGCACAGGGCTCAGCCTGTTTCAGTCACGAGCAGGACACTGACTGTGCAGAGCAGCACAGACAGCCCAGCTCGGGGTTGTTTTCATCAATGTGTTTGGGAAGGACAAGCCAAAGGCATTCCCTGCATGTTCTGGTGGTAAAGGCACCCACCAGGATCTGTGCTCAGGGCCAGGCACAAAAAAACTCCTTTACTTTGAGGCAAATCTTATCCTCCCCCTGTGAAACCCCCAACATGTGGGGGTCACAGGCACTTTGAGGTTGGACCTCATGGGCAGAATTTCACTGCATAGGGATGTTGACTCTCAGCTTCCTCAAGGCTTGCAGTGGTTTTCCCTTTTTTTCCCCCCCTAATGGTGATGGCATCCCAAGGAAAGGGTTTGGGTCTCAGTCAGCAGAGATGCTCCCAGCAGAAACATTTCCTTTCTTAATGGAAAGTGCTGGGCACCCTGTGCTCCACATGGTATTTGCAACCCAATTTTTCCACCTGCCAGGCACTATGGTTTTTTCTGATTTACTCTAAGTCGTTTTGATTTGGTCTTGTTCTGATTTCCTGGTGAAAATCTCTCCCCAGAGTGATGGAAATGTGCCACGCTCTCCTTCTGTCCAGAAAAAGCTTCTTAGCATGGGGATGGTGGCTGAAAGGCCACGTTCAGCAGAGCCTTGATGTCCAGGCAGGAATATTCATGGGTGAGGGGGAGTTGGTGTCTTCTCCCAAGTAAAAAGCAATAGGACAAGGGGAAATGACTCCAAGTTGCACCAGGGGAGGTTTAGATTGGATATTAGAAGAAAATTTCTTCACAGAAAGAGTTGTTAAGCACTGGAAAAGGCTGCCCAGGGCAGTGGTGGAGTCCCTACCCCTGGAGGGATTTTAAAGCTGTGCGGATGTGGCATTTGAGAACATGGGTCAGTGGTGGTCTGGGCAGTGCTGGGGGAATGGTTGGACTGGATCTCAGAGGTCTTTTTGAACCTTAATGATTCTGTGGTTCTCTGACACTAAAAAGCTGCCAAAGACCTGAGCAGCTCCTGGCAGTGCTGGGCTGCTGCAGCTTCAGCAAAGGAGGCTGTGGGGGCACATAAATGGAGCTGAGTGGCAGCTTTTGACTGTCCTTTTCCAAAAATGTCCCCAGAAGACTCCTGGGTCTTGCACATTGTGCATGAAGAGGAATGTTGACTTCTGTGTTGGGCCAGCATTCGGGAGCAGAGCCTTACTTTTACTAATTTTCCAAACCTTTCATACAAAGTGACTGGAAGGGTGAGCTACAGTCAGTGAGGCTCTTCACTAAGGATTTCGTTTCATCTGAGGGAGAGGAAATGGAACTGGGCAACAAAAGAGGCTGGTGTTAACAGATTTTTATTTTTTCTTTAATGGAGGGAAAATTGGTAATGTGTTTAAAAAAATTTAAATCCCTGCAAAAAAATGTGACCTTACTCATAGTAAAGGAAATTCAGAATTAAGTCACGAGTGTCTGCTGTAAATTTAAAACATCTTCTCAAACACAAGCAAAGTCTCAATAATGAAAGCATTTGGCAGCATCAGGCTGTAACCTGGGATTTTGCAGTCAAAATGTTTAAATCGCTGGGTTTAACCGTACTTTAGATCAAGAAGCTGAAAAATCCTTATTTTAAATAATTTGTCAACTAGATATTTTTTCATTTTTAGCTCTTTTCCCAAGGCTCATTCTTGCTGGTCAATATGCCCTTTAAAAGTTATTGATTTGCCTCTGGAGATCGCCTGCCCATGAAGTTGTGCTTTATTCCTTCCATAACTTAATCTGCACTTATGGAAGCAATTTCAGGGTTTCTGATTTAACTTTTTCCCCCCAGATTATTTACACTTTGCATTTTTAATATTAAAATAACAAATAGCAGTCTTCCATTCCACCGACTTACTGCATTACATTCCTGTCTGGTTAAATCTCACTTGGATACAGGCTGAAATTCAACTGAAATACCCAGAAATTGGATTTTTGTTACAAGAGCAGCAGCAGGGCTGCAGAATAGGAGCTGCACTGGTGTGTGAACATCCAGGATGGGTTTGTGGTGACAAACAAGGTAATTTGGGCACAGGGAGCTGGGCGGATGTTGCTGGTGGGGTTGTAGTTTGTGAGATCAAATATCACACCAGTGATGTCAATCCTGCATCCCAGAGGAGTTTGGAGCTGCCCCCACTTCAGCAGGAGCAGGAGTGAAGAGTTACCTAGAAAAAAATTGATATTATAGTCGAGACACAGCCAAGGAGAGCTGTATAAAAAATACTCTGGTCTTGGGTTTAAAATGGAAAGGAGGGAGGTGGTAAAATGCATCACTGAATCCAGGCTGGAATGAGGGAAAGCTGTGCTGTGCCTCAGTGCTGGGCACGTGGAGTTTATTTCTGGGCGGAAGGGTGCCAGGCCTGCGGCTCCTCTGGACCATGGATTGCACGAGAAGTGGTGGCAGAGGTTTGTTGGGTGTTTTGTCATTGCTGGAAGTGACAGAAAAAGTTTCCAAACTCACCATGGCTCACGGGATCTGCCTGCTGGGCAGGAGGTCACTGCCAGGGGGCTGCAGGAGGGGGATGCACATTTTAGGGAAGACTTTCCTCTAGAATTCCAAGTGAAGAATGTGGTTTAATAGCATGAAAAACAAAAGGCTGATCAAGGGATCTGGCTGCATGCAAGCTGTACAGCATCTATTAAAAATAAGTATTTCATTGGAGATTTGTTTTGCTCTCAGCATACTGGGCTTAAAAACATACAATGATTAGCCTGAAACATCTGAGTGTGGAAAGGAGACGAGGCTGTGGAAATCCTGAGGCAGAAGATACATGGAGGGTGCTTTTTGGATAGCAGAGTACAGACTTTAAGGAGACAGGAAATAGGAAAAACATCTTATTATTTCACATTTACCTTATAAGAAAGCAAAGTGCTCTGAGCCACACCAGGGCTCGTGGTGCTGAATAGCATCCACATTATTACAATCCACACAAGACTCTCTTCTGGACACCCCCAGCCTGACAGAAATCTGGAGTTAAAATCTCAATGTAGATGACTTGTGAGCTTCACTGCCATGGCAAACCCTGAGCCCTGACACTGGTGCTCGTGAGAAACTCACAGTTTGGGAATTTTCTGTGGAAGAGGGATCTCAGCTGACACTGTGGAAATAAAATGTTAGTGTGGTTTTATGGGCTGAGCATTGGATCTGAAGACTGGGGAAATGAAGGAAAGGCTCTTGCTTACTTGGCTGCTCCTGAGGTTATAAACCCATGGCCACTGCTTGTAAGACAAAATTGAAGCAATATATGTAATTTTGGATCTAGTCAGCAGCAAATGAGTGCATCATACATCAAAAATTGATGCAGTGGAGAAGGGAAGTGGTGCAGTGATCAGCCTGGATTTAGCAAGTGAACCCGAGCACTGGAAATGCTGCCAGTCCCAATGATTAATTAAAATCTGCATCCAGCAAAACCAGGGACATTGTCATGGAGCTGGCTGGCCCTGCCTGTTTCAGGCAGTGATGGAAACGTTTGCATGGCCATGTAACTAACAAGAGGCACTGCAAGTGTGACGTGTCTGAGCGGGGACACCTTCCACTAATTCATTTTGATTTAATAGATGGGGAGGGCATGCTCTGGATAGATACAAGTACCTGACAGAGCATCCTGGCAGCTCTTGTGCTACAAGGGAGGAGGGAAACTTGATTCAGGATACAAAGGGATGTCTCTGCTTTTAGAAGAGCAGCAGGTTCTGACAAACCAAGCCCTGGTTGGGGATATAGACACTGAAAGTTCCATGCCCCGAGATTGCTGGGTGATCCACGGGCAAATTAATTTCATCAGCCTTGGTTTTGCCTTTTTTAAGAGGGCAGATGGCTCCCCTGACATGCTGATGTCCATCTGCTCATGACAGTCACTGCTGCAGGGTGTTTTTCCTAAGTGGAAGTGCAGCATCAGAAGACAAAAAAGTTTTTCTCTGCAGTTTGTTTCTTCCTCTCTCATATACTGGAGCATCCAAAGAACACGTTGAGCACAGATTAATTTTGTTTTTTCCTAAAGCAAATAGCCAGCTCATCACAGGGTGGGCGAGGTGACAAAGCAGCACCTTCAGTCCCACACCTCCCTACTGCGCTTCCTCCTCTGGAAAGAGCTGAAGAAACAGATGAGACCCGGGCCCAGCAGAGCCCACGATCATTTCTCCAAGTCCTTTCGCCCATTTGCCTCCACCCTGGAGATCATTTAGCACGAAGACAGCAATTTTTTGCCTTTGATACTGAGAGCAGGGAGAAGGGTAATTGGAGCCTGGGAGGCTCAGTAGCTATCGAGCCATCTCAGCCCTCACAGGTCTCTGATGTGCTGTAAAATGCAAAGGGGAGTTACAATTACTACCCACTACTTGCCCTGGATGATGATTTATCTTGTAGCCACATGAAAGCAAAATCTCTCTGATCTGGTTCTTTTTTCCCCCCCCTACACCTGATCAGGATGTATCATATTTCAGATTAAAGGGATTTTCTTTGCCAGCACTGAAGGAAAACCTGTGTGTGACGTTGGATTACTCTGTCCTTTACAATAATATCCCCAATAAGAAGGGAGTTGTTGCTGTGCTGGTGTCCTGAGAAATCTGAGCCTGAAGTGGATACCTGCAGGATTTCATGAAGCACCACACAGCAAATGGTTTAGTGGGGTTTAGTGGATCTTTTTAAAGCTCCTTTGGAGGGGGAATGATAACTTTTTTGTTGAGGAGTGACCTGTGGTGCAGGACATGAGGCCCGAGTTTCTTCTGTTGCTGCAGATGCAACAGGAAAATGAGCTCCAGGCAGGACAACAAATTTGGTGGCTGCCCTGGGACATGTGGCCTTTGGGATGCCAGAGTGTGGGAATTGTCACACAAGGTCAGAGCCCTTCACCATCCCCTCCCTGTGTGCTCTGGTCAACAAGTGGCACTAGAGGAGGAGATCTGGGGAGCCCTGATGGACAAAAGGAGCTAAATGGGGAGCTTCTGCCTTACTCAGGGATTGGGTTTATTTTTACTTAGGTGACTCCTCAAGATCTGGCCCCTGAATTCCTTCTTGGGAACAGGCAGCAGCCTCTCCTGCATGTCATCTCAGCCCTGCAATAGCATTATGCCTCTGGAAATAGCCAAGATGTTCTAAACTTGACATTTTCCTTTCTTTTCATGGAATATAATAGCACATCACAGGCGTAGGCTGCATGAGAAACCCTCCTGGCAAGCGGCAGTGCCACTGATGGGGAGGATCGTGCCTGTGATGTCTCTTTGTCTGTGCTCCCCTCCAACTCCTCTCTATTAACAGATGCTTTTCAAGGGAAAGAGAGAGGCTGTACATAACCCCAACTCCCACCGCTTCAAGGCAAATGAGGCCCTTTTCTTTCAGCAGCCTGTTGGAAGTGCAAGTCACAGACTTGCCAAGTCTCACAGACAGAGCAGGGAGAGCTGATCTGCCTCCTGCCTCTCCTCCTGGCTCATCCAGCATCCCTCACTCCACTGCAGACTCAGCCGATTTGGGACCCACGGCGGGGTCGAGGCACAGGGGAGGTGGTGGCCTGGTGGGTTCCCTTCATGAAACAGTTCTGGGTGGTGATGTGGTGTCATAAAATCACAAATCAGAGTGGTTTGGGTTGGAAGGGACCTTAAAGATCACCTCATTCCACCCCCTGCTATGGGCAGGGACACCTTCCACTATCCCAGGTTGCTTCAAGCCCCATCCAACCTGGCCTTGGACACTTCCAGGGATCCAGGGGCAGCCACAGCTTCTGTGGGCACCCTGTGCCAGGGCATCATCACCCTCACAGCCAAGACCTTCTTCCCAATACCCCATCTAACCCTGCTCTTTCTTGTGGAAAATCCCTCACCACCTCTCTTATGTACTCACTTAGGTACTGGGAGGCTGCTCTAAGGTCTCCCCAAAGCCTTTTCCTCTCTGGGTGATGTGCTGATTCCCTGAGGACACAATAATGTTCTTGTGCATTTCTGGGCAAGAAAATAATGGTTTCTGCTTCAGAGATGCTTGAAATGATCTGTAGAATCAGATGTAAGAAAGGGGAAAGGTCCCAGAAAAAAATAAAGGTGTTGGTCCAGCCTGGGGTTTATGCACTGGCCCAGGAGAGCTTCAGCCACGGGCCTGGAGAGCTTTGGTGTCCCTGGGGCTGGGAGTGCTGGACCTGGGCTGATTGTCTTTGAGGGCACAGAAAACACCCTGGATCTGAGCACGGAGCATAAGATGCTGCTGAGGAGCCAGGAGCAGCTTGTCTCAGTCAGAGATGCTCTGTTGCTTTGCTGGAGAAGCTCTCATTTGGGATGGGGACATCACCAAATGCTCTCATGGCCACAGAGCCTGTTCACACTGTCCTTGCAGCCCATCTGTCAATTTGTGGTGGCTCCCAGTGAGGCTGGAGACAGAATCATTATTTTAATGGTCTGTTTAAAAGCACAGAGTCCTTTAAAAAATAGCAATGGCTGCAAATGAAATAATTTGGTGGAAACAGACAAAAAGAGGCACATAACTGCCCATAAAGGACATGATGTCCACCGGTAGCTCTCGAGCCCATAGATCAAATGCTGCTGTGACCTGCTCTGCTCTGACAGCTGAACATTCCCCTGAGAGCATGCATATTACTTTTTTTAAAAATAGATATGGCTGTGCCTGCTCAGAAGGCACCAGGATTTTTTTTGCTGCTCCTAGAAACCTGCTGAGTGCCAGGGGAGTCATCACTAGCTCTGAGCAGCAGCACAGCCTTGCTCCAAAGAGATTAAGCAGCGATGTTTCATGACTTCATTGAGCTGAATTTATGATGCACCTTTGCAGAGAAGAGGATCCACCCTTGGAGCATCTTTGTCCCCCTCATATCACCTGCACAGCTTCCAGGATATGATTTCTCCCAAGAATGGAGGAGCATCTCCAGCACTGAGTGTCTGCTGAAGCAGCCCCATGGACCCTCCACTGCTGTGTTTTTGGATTAGGGAATTATCTGGGTAAGAAATCAGTCACCAGCCAAGCTGAGAGCTTGTAGGTTCTGCCCTTGATCTACTGCCAATCCCTGAATTGAGTGTTGGAGGTGATGGCAGGAGGAAAAGAGGTTGAAAAAAAGGAAGATAGGCTTTGGTTCTGCTAAGGGAAGCAAGCTCATGCCACCCTGAGCAGTGTAAATGAGGAGAGAAAAGGGTCTGCTCGAGTCCTTGGAGTGGTTCAACGGGACAATTCAGATGAGTCATGGATACTCGGGGCTGTCCTGGAGGATGCTCTGCGTTACCTGAGCTGGTGCTGTGTCCTGTGGATGGCAAAATATATTCCTTGTTCGAGGTCTGTGCCTCTCCCTGCTGCTCTCACCGCTGGTCTGTGCCACTCTTCTGGTGCTGGGAGCACTTTTTGGAGGGTCCCTTTGGTTTGGGGCACAAACAGCCCCTGGCCTCTGACAGCTCAGTCAACAGATGCGTTTTCCAAATGCCCAGGGCATGGAAACAATTTTTCTTTTCACTCTAGAGAGCAACTGGTGCATGTTTTCCCCCTGAATAATGCTTTGGAAAACCAATGGTGAGTGGGCTGTGGCAATTTTCTTTCTTTTTTTTGTTTTCTGGGTGATTGCTGAGCAGACCTAGAGAGGAAACCGCGGGAGGTGTGCCTTTGATCGGTATTTCCAAAGAAAACACAGTGCTGGGATCAAAAACATCTCCAGCAAAGACTTTCACTCCAGCTCCTCAGATCCTCATCACACAGCTCTCCCAGGTTACCCTGCCTGCTGGGTAATTCATTCCAGCTCCTCTCTGGAATTGCCTTGGCTGGAGAATGGAGTTTAAAATGCTCCCAACTGTGGGAATTTCGCTGGAGCACTTTCCCTGATTTATGAATGGAGATGGATACGAAAAGAAGTCCAAACCTTCTCTCCAAGACCACTCTCATCAGACCCTGGGCAGCATCAGACCCTGAGCACAGTGAGGAGGAGCTGGGAAGCTGCCAGGGAGAAAGGAGGCAGAGCTGGCCTCAGCCAATACTTGACCTCTCAAGTGCTCCTGCAGTTTTCCAGGCCCTGGGTTGTAACAAATCTCCTCACCCTTGTATGTATTCCTGGGAACTGCAGTTTCTCCGTGTTTCTTTGGGGCAAAGGAACCAGCACAGGCTGGGGCTGCACATCCCTGAAGGGCTCTGGAAGCACAAGGCCAACTTAGGAAGGGTCACAGAGCCTCAGGGTCTTTTGGAACTTGAGATTTCCACTTAAAGACACTTCTGACTCCCTGGCATAAAGTGGTCTTGAACAGAATGAAGAGAGGATTGTATTTTCCAGGGGAAATTACAGAAAAATTCAGTTTAGCTGGGGTTGTGAGGGGTTGGGCTGGCAGGAGCAGCAGAGGACTCAGGTACGAGAACGCTGTCAGTGCTGAGCTTCATCCAGGGTGAGAGAAATGAATTGATCCGTGGTTGTGAGGGCAGATAAAGCAGGGAACTGCATTTTGAGGTCACCTCTCATGGTTGAAGGTGTGGGACCTCCTCAAAGGGCCAAGAGAGGGGGAGTTTCTCTGTCCTGTGATGGCAAAGGGACTCTGTGGAGAATGACAAACTGCTGAGTGAACGTGCTGCAATTTCACATCACCACTGCAGAGCCCAGGCTGGATTATCATGGTAAGACAGAGCAGGCAGCAATTCTTTTCACAGGATTGATTTCTGCAAGCTGCAATCTCATGGATATATTTTTTCTTTGGAATGATTGGAGGTGCATCTTCTCCCCTGCTGGGATTTTACCATAAAAACTTGGAGAAATGAGAGGAATGGAGAAAATGAGTCACATTTTGGTGACAACCTTTTCAAAGTTTATTTGGCAGAGGTGGAAATAGCCCAGTGGGTTTGCAACAACACTGCAACAGTTCATATGTGTGCAAAGATCAAGAATATCCAAATGTGAAATTAAATCAATAGTGTGAAGAACTGAAATTCAAGGAGTCATAGCAGCAAAAATCAATCAAGGATCAGCTTTATTCATAGAGTAACTGGAACAGACATAAAATTGCAAACAGGTTCTTAGAAATGCTGTCCAGGGGTGGTTACATGCTGTGATGATTGATGGGTTGAATTCTTAATACTCCCTTTGGGTTTACTATAAGCTGCTCACACTTATTATAGAGCTACCATATTTAATTTTGTTACCAAGTTAATTGTATTTTCCCTAAGAGCTCCAGTAGCCTGCTGTGTGTTTCTGTGTCTTTGCCAATGAACTGCTCCACTTATTGGCTAATAACTGACTGTAAGGATTTTTCTTTATAAATGCAGTCTCCTTAAATGTTTCTGATAACGTGGTCTGCATAAGTATTCTTCTGGCTTCTCTTTCAGTTTGCCTTACCCTGAGCACAGCAATACTTTGAGCTACTTAAAGGTTTAGTGCCCCTTTGTCATATTTACTATCAGTATCTAGCTGCAAATAGAAAAATGACTGGTTTGTAAAAGCCACTCTAATTGCCCCCAAATCTCCCTTAGTGCAAGTGAATCTTGAAACAAAGGCTTAGAAAGACTGGTTTTGTCAAACTGTGCAGTGCAGCTCGGAAATATTAGGGAAATAGCTAAGGAAGCATGGAAAAATAGCCTTTCAGTACCTAAAGGGGCCATGAGAGAGCTGAAGAGTGGCTTTTGACAAGGATTTTTGCTGGATCTGGCCTGGGGATCCAGTGGTTTGTCCTTCCTTCACATCCCCTCTTCATGTAACCTCATCCTTTGCTGCCCAGGCTGCTGGAGTGGGTAATTAGATCTGAAATGAAAACCTATAATGGACATAAATCATCCTCTGCAGACCTACAAGGTACTTACAAAGGAGAATGGACTTTTAAGGGAGTCTATAAACTTAGGTTTATGTCCTGGTTTTGGCTGAGATAGAGTTAATTTCTTCTTGCTCCCTGGTACAGTGCTGTGCTTTGGATTCAGTATGAGAATACAAGGTTGATTTTTTTTTGTTTTTCCATGGTGATAGTGTCCCTTTGGGAGAGTCACTTTGGTATCCTCCATCAGAAGTCTCAGGGAGACAGGATCTCATCCTGAGGACAAACACCAGCTCTGGCAGCCTGTGAGGCTGAACTTGGAAACAGCTGGAGAAAGTTCTCTGGCCTCTGCCATAAATGCCATAAATGCATCTTTTGTTTCACAGCTGAGGAAGCCTGAGGCAAGAGGAGTTGAAATTTGGCCTAAAGTCACACTGGCAGCCAGACATTTCCCATGAGTCACAAATCATGGAAATTATTGTGATGCTTTCTAAGACTTCTGAAATTTTTTTTTGTTTAATCTTCCTGGAAGTACCAGTTAGGACATGATGTTGAATGACAGGTTATCTATTAAGGGTGTCATCAAGGATCCTTCTCCTCAGGGTGGTTAAAAATGCAGAGAAAATGGTGAGTAAAGGATCTGTGGGTACTAATGAAGTGGTAAACTGCAAGATGACATTCAAAGGTAGTATGTACAGAGGGATATATTCCTACAAAGCATTCACAAAAAGAAGCTCTAAATTGGCTGCTACAATCCAGAAAAATAATTTTAAAAGCAGTGGGAATACTTCCAGAGGTGCTCAAAAATGAAAACAGCATGGGAGGGTTATCAGTGAGAGTAGATAACAAATCAGAAACCATCACTGGGCTTTTTCTGCACATCCAGAGTGTGTCTGCATTAGGTTTGTGTGCAGTGCTGCTCCCCCAGCTCAGGAAGGACATCTCAGATAAATCAAACCAGAGAAAGACACAGTGAAGGGCATCAGAGATGGCCCAAGATATGGAAAAACTTCTGTATGAGGAAAAGGGAAGCAAATAAGGCCCTTCAGCCTGGAACAGAGGTTAAAAGGGAGAGAATGTGATGGAGTTGTGTGAAAGTGGCATGGAGGTGATTTAAGGGCGCAGTTCAACCCTCCCAGAATGAAGGCACTAAGGGGCACAGCCAAGTGGTCAAGGGGGAGGTTTTAAAGCAGCAAAATTAATTTCCTTTCACAATACTCATTTTAATGTGAGGAACTTGTTTTTGTAAGACATCGTTTATAGAAACGCCTACGGACCTTCAGAAAAATCAGGGAAGAAAAGTTCTTTCAGATGCAGCTTAGCAATCATGGAAAAACATCCTGCCACCTGTCTGAGGCATTTGGATTAGGATGGGATGAAGCACCCAATGGAACTGGTTCTCTTTCTCCATTAATTGCAGCAGGAATGGAAAGCTTCAGTTTAGACTTAACATGGATGTTTGGAACAGCTGAAGGAAGGTGTGATAATTCTTCTCACCCTTTCTGACAAGTTCTCCTTGGAATTGACTTGCACAAGGCTTGCAGGAAGATAAATTCTTTCAGGTACAAGGTGATGAGCCCAACTTGTGACCAAGTCAGCAAAAAGCTGGATTCTCTGGCTCAGTGTTGGAAAAGCACAGGAAGAGCAGCCGGTGTCCTGGAAAGATAAGAAGCAGATTCAGAAGGCAGCAGAGGAAGGTGGAGTGACTCAGTGCAGAGATGGCACAGGAGGAGGGACAGTCCAGCCCTTTGGTACACAACTGGCATCGATTATTGCTGACACTGAAAAGGAATTACAAGTGCTCGAAAGCCACGAGTGTTCCCTCAGCTTCCACAATAATTCTGTGTATTACAGACTCCTCTGGGTTTGGTTTGATGTTTTTGTAATCTCTTAAGTAGCATTTTGAGGCAACATTCCGAAGTGGTTGCTTGTATTTGTGCTTGGTTTTGTTTTTGTTCTTTTTTTAAGCACAGACACGATGTGTCTTTGTCTGCACCACATAATTCTGGTCTGGTTTCCCTCCTGTATCTCACTGAGTGATGTTGTCCCAGAGGTTTTGGTCTCTCAGGTTCTGTTAAAGAGATTGATTTTTGCTCCAAGAAAGCAAAGTCTTTGTTAGTGTTTCATTGCCAAGCATCCCATGGCAAGGCAACCACAGCAGGAGGAGGGATGATAAGCAAGTTTCTTATCCCCTGAGGTCAGTGGTTATCAGTGATTTGTTTTGTGAGATCCACTCAAACACCCACTAGGCTTGATTTGGGGAATCTTGAGCTCTCCAAGCTACCCCTGAAGACACTGAGAGCACAAAAAGTGCTAAACCACAGTTGAATATCTGGAAAATCTGTACCTTTGTCTCTGCACCTACTTCCCTGTGTGTGAAATGAGGGCTTTTCATGCTAGTGGCATGTTGTGAAGTCTAAAAAGTGACTCTGTTTGCAAAACTCCCAGCTTCTCCTGTGATGAGCATCCCAGAAAAGTCCCACAGGGAATAATTCACGTTCAGTTCAGTGCAGAGGTTTGGTGCTGTGTGGGAAACAGGGGCTCAGCTCTCGCACAGAGTGTGGAAAAATAATGACTTGGTGTCTTGTCTGCACCATGTCAGCAGCTCCAGGACCAAAGAGACGTGCAGGAGAAACAGTGAGCAGTAATTTCATGGAATGTGGGCTTGGATTTGGGAGGATAAGTAAAAGCCAGCTGTGAGGCTGTGCTACTTTTTAAGTCATGGAGATGTGAGATGGGATGTGTGTGGAAGGAAGGATGGGGACGGCTGTGTCCAAGTCAAGGGGGAAGAAGAGGATGAGGAGGAAGAGCCATCCTTTAAACTGGGCATAAACAACTTTAACATGACTTATTAACATAAATAACACAGCTTTTGGAAGTGGGGCAGCTGCACAGGGCAGGTGGGGCTTGTCAGGGCTGCTTCATAACAGCAGGGTGGGTACCAGGAGCAATTTCACAGGTGCTAAAAGCTCTCCCAGCACAGTCCTGACAGCACAGGCAACCTGAAGTCTGGTGCTTCTGAACCTTTTAGTGCTTGGCCTTATAACCTTAACCTTAGCAGTCCCTGTTCTTGATATAATAAATTGAGAGCAGCAACAGAAGTTTCAGATACACGACATCTCCTTGAAATGGAAACATCTGATTTGTATCACAATTGAATAGCTCACAGGGAGGTAATTTATTAAAAACACAGGAAAATGACTGGAAAGCCAGCTATTCTTCACACCAAATGATAGGAAATGGTTATTACTTCTCCAAATTTCTATAATAGTTACAGCCCTGAGTTTAGTAAATTAATTTCTTTTAGAGATTATGCAAGCAAATGTCTCACTTCCATGTTACACTTGAAATAGAAACCAGCACTGCCCTGGCTGTCACAGGAGAAGGTTTCCTGCCCTAGAGCGTGACTTCTGCCAAGTATGAGATTAAAAAAATATAAAATAAAATAAAAAAACCCTTCTACAGAACCAGTGCTCTTGTGGTACCCTTTCACGTAGATCTCAGTGCCGGCCCAAGTCCCATTTTTGTCATTGAAAAATGATGCTGCCAGCAGTGTTGGGTATGAATTGAACATTTTTTCTTCCCGAGTAAAGAAAAATTCTGGAGTTTTTTGCAAAGATAAAGATTCGCATATGGCAAGAGGCAGCAGCAGCAAATTAATCACCTCCAGACACTGAAAACATTGTTCATGGTAAGTTGCATTACTCTGGGAAACAGCAAGAAGTGCTACAATTTAAAAGTAATATATTAAGCTAAAAACATTAACAGCTGGCTCTGTTCTTGATGAAAGGTTTCATAATTTATGTGATGAATAGCAATCAGTTTGGATGTTTTCTGGAGCAGTATTTCAACATGACAGCTCACTCTGGCTGCAGAATGGGTTGGTCTGTGCCGGTGTTTGACAAGTCCTGTTAGAAACACAAGCCAAACTCTGCTCACTGTGAGGACCAAAGACCCCACTTAAATGACTTCAGTGCAGTGTGTGTGATCACTACAGGAAGAACCATATTGCCATTTTCCTCCTGGGCCTCCTGTAGTCACATTCAATTTTAAAGAGATGTGTGGCATTTGGCAAACGTGGGATAAGGGGCTTTGCTATCAATAAGAATATCAGATGGAAAGGTTGCCCAGGGCTTGTCGGCAGTCTGGAAAGCTCTCTAAATAAAATATCAGTAAGAAGGAGAAAATGAGATGTGTACACTGGGATCCTACCTCTGAGGACTGAAGCACAAAAAGAACCAAGCAGCAGACTGGGAGATCTTGAAGGAAGAAGTTTAAAAATGCTTATGGAAGCAGGAACAAATACCAGCAGAAAAGTTTGGGTAGCAACAGGTGTCTCTGTGGACACAGAAATAAATCTCCAAATAGAAGAGCTCACGCAGAAACTTCAGAGACAGCCATAAAATATGCAGGGAACAACCTGGATTTCATTAGAAAAGTGTTTGCAGAAGAGATCTGTTGTCCCTTGCAAGCTTTCTCCTTGGACACGGTGGGAGATCTCCAAAGAGCAGGGCCAGGTCAGGCGTTGGAAACCAGCCCTGGAACAGCCTTGCCTTTGGTACAAGGTAATGGCTGAAAAGTTGTACCAGCAGAGGGAGCGGGACACCAGATTTCTTTCCCTACCTAAGTGTCTAATCCAAGGAGTTTCCAGAGAGAAATCAGATTCTAAACCGCAGACTTTACCCGCTGATCCTTAGAGAAAGGGTCAGTCGATGGAGGTTTTCTCCCATGGCTATGAGGTAGCTACAGAGGCAGAAGAATAAAATCTCCAAAAATGCTTTGCAGCAGAGATTATGGAAAAAGATTATGATTTTTTTTTTTTTTTAAAGGTACTGGTCAGACTCTTCCAGTTTTGTTTTTAATGTCCTGTCATGAGACATCTCCGATTTGAGGCATATGAGACTCAGGAGTGAATACTCTGGGCACAGGGGCTGCAGGATGCGATGAGACCTGGGTAAGGACACTGGGTCAAGTTCCTGGGGTTCTTTGGGAGAAGGGGACTGGGCTCCTTTGTCAGGGACCTTGGGAGTGATGCAGTGCTGCTGCAGGGGCTACATATGGAGCATCAGCAGCAGGCCACAAGTCCTACACGTCCACTTGTGAGGCAGAAGAGATTTCACAGCGCCGGGCTGCAAACCTGGCACGAGTTACGAGCCCAAAGAGGAGGGTGTGCAGGGCTCCAGCCACATCTGTCACAAGGCAAAGGTGCAAAAACGTGACAAACGTGGCTGGAGCACATCCAGGCAATCTGAATTCATGAGGTGCTCGTGCAGAGGGGTCAGGGATGTCAGTGCTGCCTGGCAATGTGGCAGAGCCGTGCACTGAGGGCTGGCTGCGATCTGCCTGACTTAGCCCAGCACGGCAAACAGATGGAAAGCAAAGGATGAAAACCAACCTCACCTCCACAGACAGTTCACGCCATAAAAACCTCATTCCCAAGAGCAAAAAGGCTCTGCTTGCAGCTGTACTGCTCCAAAGGGTGATGGACCATCCCCCTGAGGCTGACAGGGAAAGCAGAGCACAGCTAAAGGTACCATCCCCAACCTGGGAGCCTCTCTTTCTGCACATATTTATCTTCCTGACTGGCCGGCATGTTTTGAAAGGAGATATGCACACACACACAGACTAATCTGAGTGCTTGCCCCCTGCCTCTGTTGAGTTGTGCTGCCCTACCCCATTCCAATTTGGATAATTCAGAACAGGCAATCAGCAAATCCAGCCTTGGGATACAGCAACAGCCTCCTGGAAGTGACTCAGGATGAGACATCCCAGCCTTCAGAAGCACCAGGATGATGTTTTTGCCCAAGCTAAGTCACACAGTTATTCAATGGTGACACTGAGGGCTTAATTCACATGAAACTTCAGAGCCATTTTGGATGTGCTCTGATTCAGTCTCGGACATCAGAAGAAGCTGAACCTCCATCCTTCTACAGCACATTGGTCTGAAGGACCTGTGAAGGGCAGGGGATGGGACTCATTTTATTGCTGGGGCCAGGTCACATCACTTGTTTCCATCTCCATGTTTTGGGAGTGGGTGTGGAGATCCCTTCCCCCAAGAGCACAAGGTACTCGGAAAGGAAGGAGGCAGAGGGGGAGATCTTTCATCTTGGTTTAACTGCCCAGAGTGTGGAGCAGCCGAAAGGGATTGATCTGATGTGGGCAGGGAGAAGTGTGGGAAGGAAAAGCTGAGGGTAATACCTGATGTGTCACTGGGAGCTTTGAGGGACTGTAGAACAGATCTGGAGACACCAAAACCTCTGCAGTGCTGTGAGATGATCAGGCCTCAGCCCAACAGCACCTTTCCTGTGTACACAGACAGCAAATCTCTGCCACCAGGAGGTAGTAGAGATTTTTGAGTTTTTCATGCTACTTTTCATGAACTCTTTTATCGCCTCAAAACACCATCTGGGAAACTTCAGAGGTACAGATGTATTGGAAGAGCCAGGATTTTGTCATTTGCAAGAAAGCTGCCTTGTAAAAGTGCCCAATAGTGCAGGTTTCTTGTGTGTGCTATATTGTGGGTCCTGCTGATGTCAAAAGCCATTGAAAAACCATCACAGACAATCTCAGAAGAGATTTCTGACACCGCATCACGAGCTCAGTATTGTCCTGACCACCAGCCATCCTAGACACTTCCATGTCAGTGCATCTGCCTGGTCACTTCCAGCCTCCAGATCCAGGGGCAGGGATAAGTACACAAAATCTTACCAGCTGCTCGAGAAGCTGGTGTGGGTTTCATCACAGCTGAGTCCTGAGCCACAGGGTAGAACTCCAGTTCCAAAGACTGTTCAGGGATCAAGTCCTGGTTTGAATGGGAAAGGCAGGAAAGCATTTCCTTGGAAATACCAACACAGATTTATTCCAACAAGTACCCTGTGTCCTCTAGAAATGATGATTTCATTTTCCTATCCCTACCCCTGCAGAGAGACTGGAATCTGAAAGTCCAGCAGACTTTGTCAACCTGAATTCTCGCTGCCCCCAAGAAAGATCTGCTGGTACACGTGGCCACAGCTCTGCTGAAAAGAGCAGCAGAATTTAGTTGTGGTGCTTTATCATTCTCAGACCCTGCTGAAGCAGTTGGGAGTTGAAAAAGCAGAGCAATGGATATTGCTGTGTATCTCTAGCTGCCAAAGGGAAAGGCAAAAACACGGTGAGTACTTTGTAAAAACGGGTCTCAGCCCATCTCAAGTGATGCAGAGCACAGTGGCCGTGTGCTATTTGCATTTATATGGAGTTCTGTAACTGTTAGTCTTGTTTTGCCATTGAGACTGAGCAGTCTTGGATGATCCTTAGGGAGCAAAATACCTGCAACAAGCAGCTGCAATTTCAACGGAGTCTCTTCTCTGTTTCCCTCCCTTTGAAACAGGCATCAATACATTGACAGTGCTACTGCTAAACAAATGTTTCCAGGAAATGTTTGAGTGTGGGCTCAGAGGAATAACTGCGTCCCCTTGCTATTTGCAAACAAAAATGATGAGTGCCCTGAAAGCTCCTTTCTTGCTACCTTTAGTTAGAATGAGTGTACTGAGCTGGGGGCTTTCATTTTTATACACCATGGAGGCAATTGTTAATTGTCCCCTTGACTCCTGGTGTCCCAGGTGGATCAGAGCATGGATATATCCACACAAATTGCTTTGGAACATGCAGACTGCTCTGGCAGCTTTCTCCTCCATCCTCAATGCCTACTTTGTGTCATGGTTTCAGAAAGAATTGATCGTTGCTTGTTCCGCCTCCCATCAATGAAATCAACTGGCATTAAAGAAGCTGCCTCACTCATTGCCAAATCAAATCCTTTTAATATCTGGTGATGCTCTGAAGTATGTTGGAACTGGATTTCAAATTTTGGTCCAAGCTGGAATCTCTCCAGTGTTCAAACAGAGGGGGGGGAAAGCTCTTAAAACTGAGCTGCCAGCTTGAGGCATCTTTACACTGAATAATTTCATATTGTCAGAGAGTCCTTTCGACCTTGAGCCCATCCTTCACTCCTGGTGTGCATGAGGCAGATTAAGCAAGAACTGGCTTTGCTCCAGTGACTTTCATGGGTACCACTTCAGAGGACAACTAAAGGAACTTCAAACACCACAGATTTTCTTTTCCCTATCTATGGGCCCAGCTTCTCCATGTTTATGCTGCTTTTACACCAGTGTGACTTGTCTGAAAGGACAACTGGGCCCGTAACACACAAAATAATTTTCTCCAAATGACAGGAGAGAAGTCCTCTTGGCCATGGCTTTTTAAAGGTTCTTGCTAAGGTATAATCCAAGCCAAAATGACACATTCTTGTTTAAAAAAAGAGTGTATTGGAAGGATGAAAACAGCTAATTTGGAATGATCAACTTGTAATTAATTTTTCACTTAAAAATCTCCCTTGGCATTAAACAATCCTCTCTGTGTGAGTCTTTTTCTCCCTTTTTCACACATTCACAGGCTCACAGGTAAGCTGCATGACAGACCAAAGCTGACTGCTGTTTTTCCTTTTATCTCTCAATCCTGGTAACAACACAGGGCAGAGCCTCCTCAAAGACATGAGATGACAGGATTGGCAGCAACCTCTGCTGGTGGAGAGAAATCTCCCCTTTCTCTCACCTCAAGTGGACTGGGGAGGTTGATGGAGTAGAGAAGGAGAAGGACATGGAACTGGCATGGGAAAGAGGAGAACTGGGTTGTGTTCCTCAAAGCCTGTGGCTGATCTGCTTAGGGACCTCAGGCAATCACTTTAACTCAGCATTTTTTGCCACCACTCTTTCCCTGCATCTTTCCCTAAATCCTAAAGCCCCCAGTCTCTGGGGTGACCTTATTGAGACTCTCAGTACCTAAAGGGACTCTAAGAGAGCTGGAGAGGGACTTTGGATAAGGGCCTAGAGGGATGGGACAAGGGGAATGGCTTCTCACTGCCAGAGGGCAGGGTTAGGTTAGATTTGAGGGAGAAATTCTTCCCTGTGAGGGTGGTGAGTCCCTGGCACAGGGTGCCCAGAGAAGCTGTGGCTGCCCCATCCCTGGCAGTGTTCCAGGCCAGGCTGGACAGGGCTTGGAGCAACCTGGGATAGTGGAAGGTGTCCCTGCCCATGGCAGGAGGTTGGAACAAGATGATTTTGAAGGTCCCTTCCAACCCAACCCATTCTGTGATTCTATGATTCCATGACCCTTTGGGCTGTTTGTCCAACATGGGGAGCTCTGAGCTGTCACCATTGGGTCTTTAGGGCATCTTGCAACAAAAACAAGGAACTGCAGAGGAGGAAATGATGCCTTTGCCTCACAGAGAACAAAGCAGAGGTGATGTGGTCAGAAACCAGGCAGATAAGGAAAGCTCTGCCTCTCCAGGCTCTGCTCACGTGAGGATACTCACAGTTCCATGACAGCCCCATCCAGTGGGATTTGAAAGGCAGCTGTGAAGTACACCCAGACTCTTGTTCCTTTCTATTTGAGGCTGTCTGGGAAAGCTGTGAGCAGCAAAAAAGACACTGGGACTGTCTGCAGAATCAGCAAGATGATCAGGAGACATTTACATTGTTCTCTCACTAGAGAAGTTATTTTTGCAAACATATGGCCTGGAGTTAAGTACGGGTTTTTTTTGAAAACACTGTGGCCAAATTCTGTGGCCAGTAATGGTGTAAGGCTCTTCCTTTTCCTAGAGAAAGGCACCCATTTGTAGTCTGGGGAAAATTCACCCTGCAAAATAAGCTACAGGTTAAATTGATGCTTTTAAAGCTCCTTTCTGGATCAACCCTCACATTTTAGTCACAGAATGGTAAATACACAAATCTCTCTGCAAAATCACTTCAGCATGTTTATGCAAATAGTGACTTCGATGGCCCTGCTAAGTTGAAGAGAGGAAACAAGTCCCCATGTGCCCCTCACCATGTGTCTTTTTCTTGATAATAAATGTAGTTAATACATCTTGCTCAGCGAGGTTTCCTCTGCACACCTTTAAGTGTAACTTGCAAAAAGCCCAATTGCAGAGGAAGCAATTTGCTTGATCCTTCTGAAAAGGAAAATAGTCAGCATAGTAAGAATTCAGAAACAATACAGAGCTGCAATTCATTATAAGCTTTCAACGAGACAAAAGGTATCACTGTGCATCCATTGCACAGAGTGATGTTGGAAGGGAACCACAGGCAGCAGCAATTTCAAGAATGGCTTTGCTTGTACTATCATCTAGTGATGTTTAAACATGCACAGCATGTCCTTGAAAGCCTAGGGATAAGAGGAAGAGAGGAGATGAAAAATTAAGCCAGAACTAAGGTGTTTGGAAAGCTTGAAGCTTAGAGTTGTTTCTGGCTACATCAGTTTAACCTTCAAATGAACCAGCCACTCCTTTCCTTCTCTTCAAAGTAACACTTTAAAGTCCCAAAATTTGACTTTGAAGCTGAGATCAATGCTGGTAATGTTCCCATAACACCAACTCCCACTGGAGGTGAAATTGGGAAGGGGGGGACTTGTGGTTTGTTCAGAGATTCCACACAACACACCAGACAAGTGATTTTTGCATCAACTGTGCTTCCCTAAGTAGGACAGGGAATTTTAATCCTGCAGAAGCGCTTAGAGCCTCACCAGCTCCTACTGACCCAGCACCTCCCAAAGCCAACTAATACCTGGTCTGGCTCTCAGCTATTCTGTCCCAGGGTCTGGGAAATCCTGGAGGGGTGAGGGTGCTTATGGCACTCCACAGATTAGAAGTAAAAGCAAATGTCTGATGTCAATTGGTGTAAATTTGCCTTGCAGGGGTCTGTGCTTCTGTGGGACAAATATAAAAAAATCTATACATTGAAAAACATGACAAGTCACCGATTTTGTTTCATAGCTAGCCTCAAATGGGATAGGGAAACTGTGAAATGAGTTGTGCCTTGAATTCCTGAGTTATTTTGGTGGTTGGATTTATCACTGATTTGTAACTGCCCTCGGTATTACCCAGCAGCAGGGCAAGAGACAAGAAATCAAGATCAAAAGGGTACTTAATATTGCAAGTGCATTTTTATATCTGCATCCACACACCAGAAAACCTTGATCTTCAAAGCACTGTACAAACACTAACCAGCTAATGACTCCCTGAGCAAAGCCACAGCAACGGCTATTTTTAATACATCTATTATTTGTTTGTGCTCATAAAAGGCAGTTTTGAGCCATCAGCTTATTTAGCCAAGCACAGAACGGAGAAAAACGAATGTGAGCAGAGGAGGAAGCAAAGGATATGGAATGTCTTGACTGGGTTCCCCATGCACCAGCTAATGAAAATGGCTAGATGAAAAAGGAAAAAGGAAATAAGTGAAGGTAAGTATGACAGAGCCACCAAACAAAAAAAAAAAAAAAAAGTGAGGTGATTACTGGATAGAAACACATTTTAAAGGATAAAAGGCTGGCTGCTAATGGTCCTTTCAGTCTAGCAGAGAGAAGCGTGGCAAGGACCAGCGGCACAAAAAGTAAAGTAATTCAAAGCCTAATTGTTGCCAGAGACAGAATTAGCTTCTGGAGTGAGTAACAAAGCCAAATGGTGAATTTGTCACCTCTTTTTTTTTTTTTTTTTTTTCAAATGCAGGCAAGGATTTTGTGGACATTGTATGGAGAGGTGTTAAAGCAGGTGTACAACCTGTCCGGGTAGCTGAGGGCAGATATCCCTTTTCCTCCTGAACTCTCCCACAGTGTGGGATAGCAGAGCTGCCACCACCGAGGCAGCGTTTCCGAGTGACACAGACAGAGGCTCCTCTGGAGGGACGTGACGAAGGCATCAGACCAGAGCTCCTCTGATATGGGGACAGGCTGGGAGAGCGGGGGCTGTCCAGCCTGGAGAAGAGAAGCCTCTGGAAAGACCTCAGAGCCCCTTCCAGGGCCTAGAAAGACTCCAAGAGAGCTTGGCAGGGACTTCGGACAAGGGCCTGGAGGAACAGGATGGGGGGAATGGCTTCAAACTGCCAGAGGGCAGGGTTAGATTGGATATTGGGAAGGAATTCTTCCCTGTGAGGCTGGGGAGGCCCTGGCACAGGGTGTCCAGAGAAGCTGCTGCTGCCCCATCCCTGGAAATCTCCAAGACCAGGTTGGACAGGGCTTGGAGCAATCTGGGATGGTGGAATGTGTCGCTGCCCACGGCAGAGGGATTGGAATGGGGTGAGCTTTGAGGTCCCTTCCAACCCAAACCATTCTAAGACATGGACAGCACGGAGTGATGAAATCTTGTCCCCTCAGAGTCCGAATTAAGGGATTCTCTCCTTCCTCTGACACCTGTGTGCAGCCCCTGGGGGTGTCAGATCTGAGGGTCCGAACCTGCCGGCCCAGTCCAGGACACCTTCCTGTCCCACACCAGACGCAGCTGCCCCAGCTTGGGAAAGCTCTGCCCACGNGGGAAAGCTCTGCCCCCGCCGGGGCAGCCCCGCTCAGCTCCGCAGCCCCCGGAGGGTTCCGGGGCTGACAGGGCGCCAGCCGCGCTCCTTCACACACACACACAGAGCCACTGAACCGAGCGACGAGACACCCCTGAGGGTGCCGAGGGCAGATCCGACCCTCAGCCCCGCATCCCGCCCTACCTGCGGCCCGGAGCAGCCGCTCGCCGCCTTCCTTGCCGTCCCCAGAGGGCGGGGGCCGCGCTGCGGAGCCCGTCCTGCACCAGGCGGCGGAGGCAGAGCGAGCGACCCGCCGGCACCGCGAGCTGCGGCGGCCGCGCGCCTCC